>APFE030878113.1:180449-230276 GCA_000404065.3 Pinus taeda
ATTGCTGCTTCCAAGGCTTCCATCTTCTTAAAGCATTTAGATTCTAAGTGGCCATCTCGATTACAAAAGTGGAAATGTCTATCAGTTTTCTTCCCTTTGTTTTTATTTGCCTTATCATTCTGGTGAAATGATTTTTCATTTTGAGGCTGAAATTGCTTAGGACCCTGGTTTAGTTTAGGACCATTTCTTTTAGGATACGACTTCTTAGGATTCTTTGAATTTTGGTGCTGTTGGGCGGCTAACGGTTTCTTAGAAGAGTTTCCAAGATTAAGAAGGCTAAGGTGTAAGAGTTTTTCTTGTTCTCTTATTAAAGAATCACAAAAAGAATCAAAGGAAGGAGACTTGTAGTCTTTCCTTGAGAAATGAAGGCTTCTCTTATAGAATGGAAGGTGGAAACAAACACAGAGTAGGCTGGTCCCAATTTAGTAAGAATGGAATATATAAGGTTATTATCTTCTTTCTTAACCTTAACAATTTCCAAGAGAAGTCTAAGGGTCTTGAACTTGGACAAAAAATCTTCAATGCAAGAAAAAGTATTGGGGTCGAATGTAAGCAACTCATTTTCAAGTTGATGGGCTCTAAGTTCATTTTTGATTCCAAAAACTTTAGTAATCTGCTTCATTGCTTCTTCAGGAGTATCAAGTTCTGCAACATGGAATCTAAGATCTGGAGAAATAGACATCCCTATCAACCCATGTGCTTGAACTTGTATATTTTCCCATTTAGCTGCCTTATCTTCATCTTTCAGTTTGGTTTCTTGGACTGAGGCTATCCTATAAAGACCTTTACTTCTAAGTAAATCCACAATGTAGGACCACCATTGGAAGTAGTTGGTGCTATCAAGAATAACTTGGCATGGACTTTCCATTTTAATAGAAACTAAAGCTATATATGCTGAAACTAAGTGTTCCAATGGAAAGAGCTCGAAAAATTAGGCTGGCTCAAAAAAACGGGCTTTGAAAACGGCTTCCGGATGAGGAAGTTATGGATTTTTTAAAAAAAATTGATGAAGGCGCCGACAAAGTGCGGGAATGTGCGGAAATGAAAAAAAACGCTCTCTTTTCAACAAAAAAGGAGATTTGAACCCAAGACCTCTACTCTCATAAATTAGCTTTGAACCAAGTGAGCTATACAAAAAGTTTGAGAGAGAGAGGGGGGGGGCTTTGTTTTCTTTTGGTCACGGATGCTTTGGATTGCGTGCTTGCATCATAAAGCTCTTTTTCTCCCTACAAAACAAAAGCACAAAACCCAACACGGACATATAAAAAAAAAAACCTTACGGCTTAAAGTTAGCTTTACCCGGAAATTAAATATTTTCCTCAATGTTTCTGATTTTCCGAGATCACACTAAGGCACAATGGAAAAGAGCATACGCATGAGAAAAATCCTTCCTTTCTGTTTCTGATTTTCCCGGAGTGCACAGAGTCGCAGGGCAAAGAGCATATGCAGAAATCAAAGGTATAGATCTGGTAATAAAATAGAAGCTAAATAAACCGAAATAATAAACAAAGAGAAAAATAACTAGAAACTGCAAAAAAAACATTGTATACCTCCAGATCTTAAAAATGAAGTAGCTAGGGCTACCAAAAACCTTTTCGCGTGAAACGAAAGGGGTTCCTCACTGGAACAGATGCTCCTAAAACAACAGAGCAGTCCTCTCGGCCCGAAAGCAGTCAGAAACAATAGATCGAGGAAACAACAGTCGGATGCAGTTCTACTAGCTTCAGATTTGGATCACCAACGGACACGACCCTCAAATAGCTCTGATACCATGTAGGAATTTACAGGGTAAGTTCCTCAGACAAAACACCAAAGGACACCGCTCACAAACAGATCACAAATCAATACACCAGTATTTTTGACGTGTTTAAAACCCTCAAAGACGGAAACAGTCCATGGCCCGAGCCAACGCGGCCACTTCAGGCAATTTATTAATAAAAGAATGAAAATTTACATAAGCTTCTCTCGTGACCAGTTAACCTACAAATGACCCTCCATGCTCTTTAAATAGAGATCATGGACCAATCGGGTGCTAAGCCACGGATCAAGTGTCGGTAATACCGAGGAGAGAATGAACCGTCAAATCACTACATATCGTGACCGTCAAATTGTAAGTTACAAATTTACATAGTAAAGAAACACACTTTACCTAACTCTATCCTAGACCAAGTTATACTTAACTATTTCCTATGTGTCAGAATATCCTAACAACTAATATACTTGTCAAATACATGTCCATGAATATAACACATATCCACTTAATTTTAGACAAAACCAAGGTTAAGAAGACTTCTTTTATGCAAAGTACTCATTCGTTTGGAATTAGGGTTTCCAAACATAGCCAAAGGAATTCTTGCCCAATTTCTTTCCTTTACTTTTTTACCTTGCTGCAATTGAGGCTTACTATGTAATGTCACATCACCCAACTGTTAGTTATATAAACACATCAACTATTACCTTGTCATGCTAATACCAATCATGTTTCCTACAATTTCTCACACATGTCAACCACATGTCCAAATATCAAGACAGTCATATCTATCAATTTGAAATCAACTATTACAAACAATCATGTCATAACCCATAGTTAACTCATAGTCATTAGACATAATGCTACAATTGTCAACTAGATTCAAGTACATATCATCTGTGTCAACACATATGTCTTAGTACAATCATTTTAAAACAAGGTCATTGTGACACATACTCATATTATGAAATTAATAAAATATCCAACGAACTTGCAACATACCATGTTAAATAAATCAACTAGACACCAAACAATCAAACACCAAATAAATTTCATAATCAAACAGTCAAGCACAAGGTAGATTCCATAAACAAGTCCATACCTTAATGTATCTGAGGGGAGGCAATCTTATTTGCGCAATCAATCCAAATTAGCATGATATAACTTTATAACCTATCAACTCAAACACAAGTAAGATCATGATATCCATAACAATCACTAACTAACTTGTTTACATCCTAACTCATAAACAATTATCATTTCATGATATCCATAACAATCACTAACTAACTTGTTTACATCCTAACTCATAAACAATTATCATTTTCACATATGCAAAGTCAATCTAGATTAGTACAACACCACATCACAAATATGTTGGCTCATACAGGAACGTCACAACCCTAACCATCTGCATAGGCCAATCCAATTTAGCATGATACATATAACATGAATATCTTAATGTAATAACCCTAATAATCAAGTTACTAGCATAAAACAACAACAAGTTAACCTATCATGTTCATCAAAAACATATAACATAATTATCAGGTTATCTAATATAAAACAACAATAGAAATGCATACAAATACAGGTTAATATCATTCTTGACTATCCGACATACGTGCATATAGCTAGACTAATCAACTAACACCTATCATGAATGTAACCATACATCAAAAGACATGTACATAAACCTAATGTATATAAATCTAATGCATATAACAATCCTTGAGTTACATACTTGCATGCCAAACATATAATACCTGTATGACGATCTACTCTTACCCCAAAGTCCAATGTTGCAACTTCATTACTATGATCTGCATCTCTTGCTCTATCTCAATTGACACATTATTAACATAACATACCAATATCACCCTAATGAACTAAATTTCATACCATGACTTCACAAGACATCTTTGACCTAATATTTATGCATAACTATAACCAAGACCATACATGCATGACAACTACATATAGACATATAACACATGAGTATCAAACCGTGTACACATCATTCTAGCCAGGGTTCAATCATCAATGCAAGGCCATATCAACAATGCATGATATTACCTCATGCATGACAACAACCATTACTCTATTGTACACATTGCCACATGCAACTATCAACATGCATACGCAATGCCTAATCAACTACACATGTGTATGAGTGCATGTAGTTGAGCATAAGCGATCCATTCTTGTAACTAACCTACAAGATTGATAAATGTAATCAAACAACCAAGAATGAAACCTAACATAAAATAATGTAATAAGGCTGCATATAATCATGTAACGAGTCATATACTTCTGACGATGCATTCTCCAAAATCAATATCAAGTTTCTCATGACAACCTTACTACAATCATGATCAATCATTATGCAATGCAACAAGCACATGGAATGAAAATATAAGAGACACGTATGCAACTAACATGCGTGCATGTCCAACACATAGTCCATCCAGTATGAGGGGTGAACCATGCTTTGATACCACTCTGTAAGACCCCCTCCTCCCAAGTCCACCCAAGCAACTGACTAGCCGGGGTAAACATGTGATGCGAGAGGTCACTATTAGGGACTCAACTTCTTTAGTGATGAAATGGAATCGAAAAAAAATATTGAACAAAACCATCCACATCAGCGAGAACACCGCCAGGAGATATGTCAGCCACTAAGACATCCCATCCATGAATCTCACTGATGTTTTAAGCCTTTTAACACCCAGGCGCTCTCATGCTATAAGCATGGCAACGTCCAGAATCCAAAGACACTCTCACAGGCCTATGTGTTAGCGTTCCCGAGATTTGAGTCACTTTTCTACCCTAGAATCCCGACCTCTACCCATAAATTGTTACAACCTCCAAAATCCATCAAAGACAAGATGACAAGATAAATAAATAAAAAACCAGGATCAAGACTAAGCTTGAGCATCCTCAATTGGGACTGACATTATGTCAAACACTTGGCATCAATGCAACCTATAGGTCTAGGATACAAAACAAAGCATAAATGATTGAAAGAACTTATGAAGCATAACTAGAAGGATCACCTCATTCTCCATTGAACTGTTATAACCTCAATTAGTTCTTGCATCCATCATTTTAACAATTACAAGTAAATACATGAAATAACCATGACATGAACCAGTCATATAACCATGCTTACAACCAACATAAGACCATATAAATATTATAGATATGACAACAATTAAATCCACATATAAATAAGTGCAAGAGTAAGATAATTTAACTTTTATTAATCATAAGCAAATCCAACTAGGTTCAGGACTTCCATGTTCCACCCAACCATAAACATGGCTGAACCAAATATTTCTTTTAGCCAGTCACCCCTTTGCCATATTCCAAGCATGAATGTGGGATCTCATAGAACAACCAATCCAAAAACAACTAAGGGAATCTAGAGGTTAAACCACATCCACCCTCATCAAACCGTGATAACACCAAAACTGGTGCTCCGATCACAACCGGACTGAAGTTGGAATGCCATCTAGAATCCATCACTATCCTTGAGGATTTTTTCATCTCCTTGTCTCTCAAGATTTACCACTATCCAATTTCGGATCACTAGGTTGTAATTGAGATCAGTCTCTCAAGCTTTATCGCAATCCAATCCCATATCACTAGTCCCTAAACCAAGACTCCTCACTCAGGATTTACCATGTATCCTTCCAAAACCGCTGAAGGGATTCCTAGGCCTTTGGGAATGAAACTTCAGACCACCTCCACCCCGGATTCTGAAATCCATCTAGCAAACCAAACCTCAAAACCAAGATAAACATCCAAACATACCATGGATCCAGAAAAAGGTAAGGCTAGGTTGAAAACCACCATCATAACCTAGAAAAACCATGCCATCGACAACAAGAGAACCATACACCAACATGCAAAGTCATGCATGTCCAAACTAACTAAGAAATCATACATGCAAAAAGTTACTTGCAAGTATTCCTAATCTTGTTTTTTCTTCCTTGATCCTTGCCTTCCTTCCTTTCCCTTTGCTTGCTTTTCCTTCCTTGCTCCAAAGCTAGAGTGCTCCAAGAAAACTCTAAGTGACCAAGAGTGAGAGAGAGAGAATAATGAGAAAGATCCAAACTTGAACTAACCAAGAGCTTAACACTGACTAAGCTTGAGCCAAGAGCTTACATTGATTAAGAGCTTGCCAACTAATCCTTGAAAACCTTTTTATTAATAAGGTCTGTAATTTCTTCATTTTCCATTATTTTCCTTCAATTTCCTTCTCACATGCAACCAACAACCTTTCACCTTACTTTTCTCCTAATTTCCTTTATTTTCATAAATAAATGTGCCAAAATGGTTTTTTTTCCTTTTAATGCCTTTGCCTTAGCCTTTGCCAATTTTCGTTAGTCAAAACATACATCCATTGATGCCCACCAGAATATATTTGCCAAACATTTAGCTTGGAATACGTGTCCCTTAGTCATGGTCTTATTTTTTGTTTTTATTTACATCATTACATATAATTTTGACCAGGGATGTTATAGAGGAATGGTCTCTAAGCACTTTGATCTAATGTCATGACTAAGGGTGGTATGAGTATAATCCAATCTGATGTGTATATAACACTGCCACCTCTAAGTTTGTACTAACCTCAGGTTGATAATTTGAGTTGAGAAGCTCTTGGGAGTTGCAACATTCTTAGTGTAACACCAGGGCTCACCACTAACCATAGTCCAGTCATCAATGCATGACCATATCAACCATACATCATGACTTCATGCATGACAACTACACCCATATCAATGAATGCATAATCAACATATGGACGACATGCATGTATACACAATACATATAAACACTAACATGCATATCCATTTCATAATTAACATAAACTCATGATAAACACATCCAACGGCAACACCATTAACTTTTCACATGGAAACACCACTGCAACCATAACCAAAACCATGCATACATAGCCAATGCATAGACCAAAAACATGAGAAAACATATGCAGCCGACATGAATGCATGACCAACACACTGCCCATCCATTCCAAGGGGTGAACCATGCTCTAAAACCACTATGTAACGAGAGGCTATTATGATATGATTCAAAAACCTATGTCACATTAAGGAAGTGGAACCGACAAAACACAACCAAATTGACCATCCACACATCCAACAAAATGTTTAGGAGCTACCCCACCTCTAAAGGTGACCAACCCTTGATGCAACTCAACAGTTTTAAGGACCTAGAGGCCCAGTCGCTCCCTTGCCAAGCCCTCCAAGTGACTAAGGGTACCAGTCGCTCCCATAAGCCTGGTCGAGTGCAATTGTAGCATTTTTTTGGAAGTGCTATGCTAATGACTGCAATATTGAAGGCTAAATTCCAGGGCTAAGACCTAGTCACTGCCCATAACTTCATGGAATTCACATAAATGAAAATAAACATAGAGACAATGAGGTCGATGCAATTTTTTGAACAAAGACTTGATTGAAACCCTACTAGCCATGACAGGCATTTCGTCAAACATGTCACAAATATGCATTCTAGAGGGAATAATAACAAATCTGAGCATAAGGGTCTTATACTTATCTAAGAATCACTAAAAAGCATTGATGTCTTATCACATTAGTTGCATTATCATCTATTAGGTCATATATTCATTGTACATTTATTTACAAATAAAAATACGATGAGAACCAAACATTTTCACTGTCATAAACAAACATGATGACAACCATCTCTAACTATTATCTATGAATGCAAGCTAACTCATCACCGTTATTGAAGGAAATCACGACACCTGGAATAACCTGTTGGTGGTCCATAAGGGGGCATGCTTTCATTCATGCCAGATGCCTCTAGGTCTTGGGTCTTAACATGTTTCCTTAAATTCGAGAAAAATGAACTCTTAACCAAACATAAATAGTTTTAGGACATACACCAACCCAAACAAAATTGTATCACACTGAACATGAATTTGAATTTGAAATACATATAATTAAAATAATGTGATGTCGAACTAGTGTATATTTGTGTCCAAGCGTATCATCATACTCCTCTTCGATGTTTCCCATATGTACGCTATTATCACTTTCTGAATGTTATGAGTGCCTCCTTAAATTCGTTGTTTGGCATATTTACGCTATTATCACTTTCAATATGTCATCTGTATCTCCTAAAATTGATTTGGTTACTAGTAACTGTTATTTGAAACTATTTTAGATATATTGTATTTTTTAAAATATTTTAAAATCAAATTCAGACGTGGATGACTATAATTTTAGAAGCAAACTACACTGGTATACTAAAGCTTAAAGAAACTAATAAATGAATGGTGAGCATGCCACATAATTTTTTCACGTCACAAGCACGTGATATCTGTTTCAATTTCTTCTACCGGCTTATTGCGTGAAGGGAGTTCAATGTGCAGCAGTGCGGAAGCTCCGCACTCCTGCACAATGATGCAGAAGTGGGGAACACATTATGTGACCAATACAAAGTTTTAATTAAAATATATTGTGGAAATTGAGAAAGTGGTAGGTGTGTGTGAATAGATTGTGTCCAACAACAGTTGTTTCTCTCTGTCACACGATACTTACCACATAGCCGCCTGCAAGCGGCCACTGATGTCAAAATAAAAAGTTTTCATTAAAATACATTGTCAAAATCATAAGATGGTTGGGAACATTTTCAATATATAACACAACCCGAGGAAACCACCTATCCCACGATAGATCCTCCCCTTGCTAAATGTAAGCATCTCATTGTGTGGAGCTTTGCATAATGAGCTTCCTTTGCACAAAACAATAACTAATTGTTATATTAACTAATCATTATATTAATTAAGCATTGCCACTTATTATTAAATAAAACAGTGTGAGGGTAACAGTGTGAGGGTATAGTCATAGTTACTAAGTTCGAATTTGAATTTGGATTTGAAAATGATATGATACTAAAATAATTCGATTTGATTTTTTTTTCAATTTGGAAAAAAATCATCAATATGCTTCAAAAAATTCAGGTATATATTTAGAAATTTGTCTAATTTACTTGGGCAAAAGAGAAACCAGTTTTTGATCTTCCATTCTCTGCTTTAATGTCTTTAACATGTATTGTCTGTGTATCTTGAAACGAATTCAATTTTTAAGATAATTCCGCTGAATCAAATGAATTGACGAATATTCGAATTTTTTTGACCGATTCAGCGAAATTTGGTAACTGTGGGTATAGTAGATAGGATTCAACCACTTATAAAATAAATAAGATAATTGATGTAGATTCAAATATGTCAAGGAGAGTTAGCTTTGTCAAGCTACCAATAGCCTCATAGTGTAAGAAATGTGTGCCAAAACAAGCATTGCAGAAATGATCAGAAATGTATGCCAGAAAGTACGAGCACCATGCCTCAAGTGCTTTGCGAAATCAATAGTATTTTGGGCAACTAACACCTTTTAGAGTAGTCAACTTTTCCAGGCTTCGTTTGAAGGGAGAGAGCAATACTTGCTACATTGTGTTGGAACTTCTAAGTGGTCTGAAATGACACATTCAAGCTCGTGAGTGGAAGACTGACTATTCCTTGCCCTAATAGGCATGATAAGCACAACTAAAATTCCCAATAAGAGAATAAAAACCAAAAACAAACCATGCATATACAATATGTACAAGATTTTCCCCCAAGCATGACGACCTAGGTGTAATATTTTTTCAGATAGCGCCCATTGTGGGACTCATATGCATGCCTACCAAGGGAAGGAAGCAGAAAATAATAACTTAATCTTCATCTAAATACTAGATAAACACATACATCTAATTAAGCAAGTGACAAAAACTACCACTAACTATACTAAGGACTAATAAAAATTTCGTAGTCTAAGCAATCCACCACTACATCCATTGATTAATCCTTAAGCCTTATGTATCAAATACCTAGGTTATCATAAGCATCAAACCTTAGATATGATCTATGTCTATGATCCCCTATCCAATTACTTCATCTTGCTGACAGGTGTGCCCATAGATGCTCGACCAAAGAAAATGATGAGGGTGAGGGGTGAAAACATGAATATGGGTTACACTTTAATGTGGCAATGAAATTTCAAGTTTTTCCTCTTTTATTGAATTGAAGCCCTCAAAATTCATATAGGCATTGTGAATTTTGATTCGGAGTAAAAATACAAATTGTGGAGAATTATATTGTTGTCCTAATGATCTATTTTGCAAAAATATTTAGCGTCGTATAATATGTCAATTTTCTATTAAATGAAATGCTTGTCCTTTGCAAATTTTCACAAAACTTAAGAGGTATGTGTGTGTTCAGGTAGCATAACTTAGTCTAAAATGTGTGTGTATAATATATATATATATAATTATATAGAGAACTAAGTTTTTATATTTAAATTTTATTTTTTAATGCAAAACTATATTTTTTAATTATTTTTCGAAGTTGGTGTAAGATTTCAATTTCATTTTGGAGACACATGTTCACGTAAGTCTTTTTTCAACTCTTTAAAAAAACTGAAAAACCAAGAGTACCCTTTTGAAGAGGATTCGTAAACGAAGATAGTGGTATTTTTTGAAATTTTTTCATTGTGTATATTTTATGATATTGATTTTTTATTTAGCCCCTTTGAAACTGTCCAAAAAAATTTCAAGCGTTATGTTTAAAAAAATTTGATGAAAAATATCATATGAATTCGAAAATCTCAAGCTCATATACCATTGGATATAGGATTCCTTCATGAATCCAACATGATCAACTCATCCACCAAAGAACAAATTTAGCCCTAAGTCCACTAGGGTATAAAATGGCGTTGCAAGAAATTTTGTAGAATGGGTGCTAAAATTGTGGGTTTTTGGACCTCAGAAGCCTGATCGAGCAGTTAAAGCGCTCGACTAAGTGCTTAAATTTTAAATTCAAATAGCTCGATCGAAATATTTTTAACTGCTCGAGGAGCTTGATCGAGTGCTTAAAAATGGCTCGATTAAGCCATCGTTTTTTCTATCCAAACACACCCTCTTTTGCCAAAAGGTGTAGCCTAACTCCATGCTTTCACCCTAAAACAAATGAAAAGGTAAGAGATGAAAGAGCATAGAAATAAGAAAAAGAATCAACCCTAGGGGCAAGGGTTGATTTATTATCTTAGCTCCACCTTCCTGGTTTAATGAAAGCAATAGTTCTGGGTGCCTAACTCGCCTCACCCTTGATGAACTAAGCTATTAAGCTGATTGTGCTAAATAGACTTTTCCGCTTTGTGAAAGCTCATGAACCATGTGCTATAAGGGAACTTCATAATCCTAGATAATCATAGTATTAACTATTGAAATCAACCCTATGAGATCAGTAAAACACATCGGAACAATTCGTAGGTAGGTCCATAACAAAAGTCTTGTCCCAAGTCTCGTAGAGACTACCTATACTAAAGGAATGATTATCACTTGTTTTGTAGTAGCTTCTTCTACTGATAAAGAGACACGTAATAAGGGTATGAAAAATCATTTTGGAGCTGGAAGGATCATTGGACCACTCATGCCACCCATAGCCAATGCATGGGCTTCCCGAGGAAATATTCCTTAATCATAGTGAAATTAGTGGTGTGCATAACTTCATTGTGCAGAGGTTCTACACAATTAACTTCATAATAACAATAATAATAATTTAATTTTAAATCAGTGTTGTACGAAATTTTGTTGTGTAGAATTTTAATGTGCTGAGGTTCGCAAAATGAGTTGAACTTTCACACAATGAACCTAGGCCATTGACTCGAACATTTCCCTACATTTAACGATACAAAATCCGACAATTAGAGATGGTGAATTAGTCATAGTGGCAGACATAATGAATGATGACACTATAATTTTCATCCAAGAAAGTGCTTCCAATGGAACTGTGGGCCTCTATGTGTAAACATTCCTCTAAGTATCACATCGTGCCTTTCATTTCATTAATAGGTCGAATAAAGTAGCATTGTTTCACTGTAAGCCTTAAGAGTATGGAATGTGGTATGTTCTGATTGCTTGGTTAGGATTTTTCCAAACCTTCTAACCTATCATTTGTTTCTCACTGACCATTGTATTAAGGCTATTGAATAGGAGCTTACCAGTTTATTAATACCAATCAAATAGGGTAAAATTACCATGTATATAACTAGGTTCTTTATATTGAATTTACCATTATCAGGAAAGAATGGATGCTCTAGACGAGGTCATGGTTCTCCACCTCATAAGATCATTATGGATATTAACGAGGTGCATGATTCTATTCCATAATATTAATAGGTAATTTGGTAATGCAAGGATGTTATTGTGATTCCAAAATAAATATATATTGTGTTAGATGGATATATCTTTCACATTTTTGTAGTTCGAAGAGGGTGATGATATATATGGTGTTAAATGCAATATAGAAACTTCACCCCCTACCACTAAAAGAGTAGCTTGCCTTGATGAGCAAGGAGAGAGCCTTGCATAATCGAATACATTAGTTGGCCTATCCTTGAACAAATGGAGAGAATGAGGACTGCTAAAGCCCTAAACTAACAAGTGATTGGCTCACTAGCATTGACTAATGCTTTCTATCAATCATTGGGTACTCCAACTATCCATAAGAAAAAAATTCTTCCCTCACCAATTGAGGAGGATTCCAATACTGGTGGTTCAATTTGCCTATCTAGGTGAAAGCATAAAACTACTTTTCCTTAGCTCTCTTGCCATCCCAACCAAAGGAGGGTGCACTTTTCTCTGCGTAACTGGATGAATGAATAGAGTTATTATAATCATGTTTATTCCATTGCAGTTAGAAAATATGATATTATTTTTCAGAGACATAGAAATAAAAGGAGGTTACATATTTTTCCCAAAATATTTTCATGTATATGATTTAATTGGTTGCAACTCTAATGTCCTGCAATTAGAAATTTGCAATATAGTACCATAGGGAATGCCTAAAGATGAGGAAGGGGAGTAATTCCCATGCTTGGTTCCATTCAAGAGCAGAACATTGAATCGAACTTTATCACAACATTGCCTGCTCTTGTTTTATTGTCCCTTGTAGTGCTGAGCTTTGTCAAATGAGAAGATCATTGGAGTTGCTTAATAGGAACTTGAAACTTGAACCATGTCTATCAGGCAACCAACTTGCACATGTCTTGCTCTCAAACTGCAACTATAAATGGAACCTTTGTCTCGAAATTTTTACCACATACTCAGACCAAGGTTACAAAATTCCTTTTGAAATATATTAAACCGTAATGATCAATAACAATTGGGATCCATATATCATATCTAGTTGTAAATCAGAACCATTATATCTAGTTTTGGATGATATATTTATTGTAACAATGATTGTTTAGGATCTATATTATATATTCACCAATGATGTAGATATTGGATCTTGGTTGGGGATTCCAGTGTTGGATGATCTCGACCTGACATTGTAACTCAAAGGGATTCCTAAACAAGCCATTAAACAGTAAGGTAAATCTCAATGGCTCAGACAAGTTTTTAGTATGCTTTAAATATATGGAAGATCTTTTGCTCATAATGATTTGTATCAATGAAAAAGGCTCTAAGAGGGATTTCCTTTTCATTGTTTGGTCAAAGCCAGTGTATATCCATAGTTACAACTCATTTCATCAAATTTCATATCCAATTAAGGAAGATACAAAACTTTCCAATGTGTTAGTGTTTGTTTCGCTTCGGTCTCGTTACCATTTTTATCCACCCACATTAGGTTGCTATTTTTCTTTCAAAACATTTTTAATTTGTTAGTCAACCATCCACTATGATTATTATAATGGGAAACATTTTACGTCAATTTTTTAATACAACGATGACATCTGCATCAAAATAAAACAAACCCCCTGATGTAGGTGGTCAATTACCACACCCATGCCTTGATTTCATATTGAAAAATGTCAAAGCAGATAAACGATTTCACAGTTGAGATCTCTCGCTTAATGCATCACACCTATGATGTTCAAAACATGTTAATGGAAAATAACATTTTTGATAAGTCTCATTGAATCGATAATTTTTCAGAGTATGAGATGGTTACTGTTAGGCGGAAAAATCTTGTTATGCAGACAAGACAAGATCTCCTGAGACTCAATGACTAAATCTAGTAATAAACAAACAAACTAGTAAATCTTTCCCTATGTCAATTCTATTGAATCATAAGCAAGAGTGATGGAGTATGAAATCCATACCTTTCAAACAAAATTCCTAATGAAGATCCTTGCTATGGTTTGATGTAGCTTCCCAATATTCAGAATTCAGACCTACAAATACACTAATAAACACAAGATCAAAGCCACATGATATATAAATGATTCAATATGACCTATACTAGTGATCAAGGAGACTAGTACCTAATATCATAACCTATGGAAAATGAAAGTAAACATCCAATATATCATATCCAATGGAAAATATACTAAGAAAGAAATAATTTTTGTATTATATTTGAATGCAAATGAAAGATACAACCTAGCCTTGATGTTGAAAAATATCCTTCCAATAGTCTCCAATCCTCCCTTAGCGACAAGCTTCCAGCCTCAAATTGACAAAATTAGTTTACATAAAAAGTCAATTCCTTACCCTCTAGTTTGTGTTGAATTAGGAGAGGGTTAGAGATCCTCTTTCTAAGAATCAGATCCGCAAAGAAGGGTATTAGGGTTCCATAATGAGAGGGAATAGATTCATGAACCATGGGGTGAGGTGCAAATAGGTAGGGGCTCGATTCCTTCTTGTTGGTATAATATTCCCCAACAATGCTTCTAGAAATTTCTTTTAATATTTACCTACATTTAAAGGTTGTCACACCTTTGAATGAAAGACAAAGCACGGGATTGCATAGGCTGTAATTACCAAAACTGTGTTTTCACAGGCAATGATTAAGAAAAGTGTGTTAGTGCTTGAAATTATGTTTTTAAGAAATGTAATCTAGGATTCTTGTTATTTTCATAATGATTTTGCTTCCAACATTATAGGGGATTATTTGCAAGAGTTCATCGGATAGTGAGGGATTTAGATTCATAGTCATTTGCTTAATGTGTAACAAATTTCCCCCTAAAGTGAAAATTCATAAAAGATGTTTGAGGGCTAAATTGTTTTATCATGCAAACATTTAGATTAGAGACCAACTAGTTGGAGACCTAAAAAAAACAATCAAGGATTAAAATACAATATTTTCATATAATCATCACTGAGGTAGGAATGCCCATACTCAGAGTACAATTATCTCAAAGTAAAAGCATGGAAATGTATAAAGATCCATGTCAATAATAGACTTAGTATGGACACGTCCATCAAATATGGATCTATATTTACAATCATGAATATTTTAAGACTCCATGCAGTGTGGATGGATGAAATTAAATCCAGAGTCTTGGTCTTTATCTTTATCGATCCATAGTATGAATGTAACCATGCGAGTGAATGTCTGAAAGTCGAACATGGTAGAAACCACCTAATTACTGGTCAATGTTGTGAACCGTTAATAGGTGTGAGAGAAACCAGTAATAATGAAAATGATTCTCAAGGTACTCCAATACAATATATGAAGTGTGAATCGATGTCTTGAAGTTTAACACTCATAGAATCATCCGATCGAAGGTCAATGATGAGAATCTATCATCAAAAGCGAGAAACCTGCCATTGAGGGATGCACGCTCCAAGGTACTAAGGAGGTTTCTAGATCAACTTCCTAGATTATGAGTTGAAGTCGATAGGAAGCGATTTGTTGTAGGAGGGCCTATGACACAAAACTCATGTCAAGTTTTGAAGAAAAAATTTCAGAGTAATTCAGGACTGACTCAGGGATGGTTGATGCAATTGAAGGCTATGATTTATAAGGTAATTTTGACCGAGGTTGGACTTCTCTTGAACATATTGGTGACATGACTTTTTGACTTGGCATTATTTGACTAAAAAACCATTCTAAATACTTTCAATGAAGTATGATCAACTGAGAGGCAAATGGATTTCCCACCCTAGACACAAAGGTGACAAAGTGTCATGTTCAAGAGTGACCTACTTCCTTTTCACAATACAAAAATAAATGTTTCTTTCCCATTTTCCCCCACCATCACTCGCAAGTACCTATTTATTTTTATACAAGCTTGAGGAGGATAACATATTATTGTCTTATAAGCTCATCTTGGGAGTATTTTTAATGAACCCTAAGAAGGATTGGTTCAGTCTCATCATGATTTATCAGTCCTATATTGTTTAATTTTACGAGTCCAATATAGGGGTAACTCTACTACTTTTCATATTTTAAGAGTTTGAAAAGAGGTAGAAAGAAAACTCATGCAGTTCTTTCAATGCATAATTTTAACTAGCCTAGAGAAAGTGAAGCTCGACATTTTTCATGTTTAGGGAGTTAGAATAAAAACTTAAGGAAACTCCAAAATGTCATTTTTCATAAATTTAGCCTCTCAAGTCTAGAAAAGGGTAAAATGATGCAAGAGAGAACTCTTTTAGCCATGATCAAATAAAGTTTACATTTTTCATAACTAGTCTACTTGGTTTGTAAAAGGGGTAAACTTATTCCAAGTAGACGTCCTTTAATTTATTTTTACGAGTTTGAAAGAAACAAGTGTACTCAACAATATTTTCATGTTTCAAGATTTAGAAAAGAGCTTAAAGATAATTCTAGGATTTCACTTTTTTGTAAGTTTAAAGAGTTCGAAAAAGTGATAAAATTATACTCATCTTCAAAATGACCTGTTTTCAAAAAATAAACTTTTAATTTGCACACCTGGTCTGAAAATCATAATGACCAATTAAAAATAGTGAAAAACATTTAAAATATTTGAAATTTAAAAGATATAGGCAAAAAATATTATTTTAATAGACCTAAATTTCTCATAAAAAGTTAAAAGGTAAATAAATTTTTACAATTTTGTTTTTTACCATTTCAGATCTCTTGAGTGTGCATTTTCTCCCAAATCTTGAGGAGAAGATTGTGATCGATCTAGTGGAACATTTCAAGTGTCGTATTCTCCAGGTAAGAGATCTTTCCTTGTTCTTGTCATTCATGGTTTTCATTTTATATTTTGATGTTTTTTTTTGTTTGTTTTTGTTTTGTTTTTGTTTGTTTGTTTGTTTGTTTGTTTTTGTTTTTGTTTTTTTTGTTTTTAAGTTTTTGGGTGTTTTTTAAAGCCTAGGGAGTGTTTGCGGGTTGTCGCACCTATGTTGTATTGGGAGGTGTGCGAGGCCGACTCTCCCAATACAGGAAGAGTGCGAATTGTGCACTTTTCATTAAGGGAAAGTGCACAAATGTGCTCTATTTCTCAAGTAAAAGTGCGTAAAGTGGTAAGGGCACCCAAAAAATAGTCAAAATGCTCAATTTGTTTCCCAAATCTCTTGATGCCTATTCTTTAACATATTTCCCTCATTCATTGAATTTTTTTTTCAAAATGGAATGGAGAGAGAGAGAACATGAATCCCAAGATGTTGAGGTAGTGAACTATCTAGAAACAATGCAAGCACTCAGAAATTGTGGTTTAGCAAAACTCTCTTGACTACGGGCATGAGGGCTGAAATAAATCTATTGAGATGGTTAGTGAGAGATTGGAATGTCCAGGAACAGTGCTTTTAGATTGGTGATCACACACTAACCATTGATTTCAATGACATCTATTTTTTATGGGGCTCTCATGCCGGGGAACCAATATTTTACTATTCGGCAGTAAGGCAGGCGGGAACTCAAGACTATGGAATCAAGTACACATAGGTGGATGACTTCAGCTTGATCGGATACTTTGATTCAGACTTTGATGGAGACAAAGAAACTGGAGTATCTACTTCAGGATATGATATGGGTCTTGGATCAGGAGCTGTCTCCTGGAGATCACGCAAACAATCAGTTCCAGCAGATTCCACAACAGAAGCAGAATACGTGGCCAGCTGAAGCAACAAAAAAATTGTGTGGCTCAGGAAAATCTTGAATATTTGCAGGTAACAAGTACAATCACTCCACTCATATTGAAAAACTCTGCAATAAATATTGCCAAGAACCCAAAACCATGATCGAACGAAGCATATCAATACTAAATATCATCTGATTCGACATCATGTGAGCCAAAACAATCCATCTCCGTCATTGTTACACAAATGAGCAAATTGCAGACATCTTACCAAAGAACTTGGAAGGAAAAGCTGACGATCAGAATGATGCTTGGGACTCACCCATCCCTTCAGATTAAGGGGGGGAATGTTGACACCTAATCTTCATGATTGGGAATTTTATGTAAATAAATAAATTAGGAATGTGAACAGTCATCGGGAGATGAACTGAACAATCACTCCCTATTGTATATAACAATGAGTTACCTATGGAATAATAGATGAATCAGTTGTTTGTTTTGTGGAGTTACTGCCTGGCCTGACAGGAGATTTGGACTTATTACGTGGCCCATGGTAATGCATATGTAGATTTTTCGACCTTCGATGTTGAGAGGTTTCGATGTGGAATATTTGTGCACCCTGGCAACTGGACACAGGGATGAGCCAAGCACGCGCACCTGGAGTTATTAACAGTGCACAGTGAGTTTGGAAAGAAAAATCCTTCGAAACAAACCTACTAAAATGCACCTCCCAGGCTCAACAAACGAACCATCAATGCTCAACCTGTAGATCCTCAGTTGATTGCCATATCTAGAGATTTGGAGTGTATTTCTTGACATATTCCATAACCTGTTGCTCATTTTCTTGCTCCCACTGTTTTCTTGGCATTTTTTAAGGAACTCGCCTGTGCAGTGGATGCCTTGGCCCAATCTCATTTTCCTTAGGATCCCCTTTTCTATAGTGCTGATCAGTATCCTGGACCACTCTTGCCCCCTGCAGCAGCCTTAGCACCAACTCTCTGGCCTCAGTTTCATTTACACTGGGCCTACAAGTACTAACTGAGAAACTAGTATATGAAAAGTGTGCCCATCGTTCTATAGTTACTCTGGTTAGAAGGGCTTGCCGAGAGAACATAGCTATTAAGCGAGCAATGGAGTCAGTTGGGTGCAAAGTTAATTTCTCTAGTTCACATGACTGTATTACAGATATGGCAAGCTCAAAATAAATAGAACAGAAAATAATGGCCATGTCACTGAAGGAATCAATGAAGAAAAATGTAGATGAACTTAAACAGGAAGGTTCAAATGATATGTCTATCTATTTCCATTTCTGCGAACAGTGACCTCTCTACAAATTTATTCCGGAAAAGTTGTGATAGTATTTGCCCATTTCAAACTGGAGAAAGTTGTAAATGGCCAGATACAGTGTGTGCATAGATGGGCAGTCAATTTACAGGATTGTGAAAAAACAATGATGCATTGATCATCTTTCCATATTGTTATTGCATTTTTCTTTGTGATTTTTTAAAGTAATTTTTTTTTATTGTTTTTATTTGGTTTATGTGTTTTGTTAATATTATTTTTTTTAATGATGAATTTTGGATTTTGATTTTTAAGCTAATGCAATTGAATTTATTTTTTTTGCAGGTCGCATGAGAGCCAGTTATTAATTTGTCAATTCTTTTGGGAATGAAAATCAAAGAAGAAATTTGATTTCAGAATTTTTATTTTCCTTATTCAAAAACATGATTTTTTTTTATTGAAAATAAAATAAAAGAATTTTTTATTGAAAATAAAAAAATGAATTTTTTCTTTTTTGAAAAACTCTAACATTTTTTTTTTTTTTTTTAATCAAAAACATGAAAATTTTTATTGAAAATATTTGTGATGTTAATGAAAAAAATGCAAGAAAATAAATAAAATTCTAAAAGATTTTAAAGTCTAACAACTTAAAAAAATGCAATCAAGAACTTAAAAAAAGTGCAATCAAGCTTGATTTTATTTTCCTATTTTATCCTACTTGAAAGAATTTTTATTTTTAATTTTTAAGTATATGAATGTTTCCAATGGAGCTATTTATGGATTAAACTTTCTAAAATGTTCATATCCAAATTTGCAAAATGTACCTGATTGTGTATGAGGACATGAGAAGTCATTTTAACCTTTAGATTTACCGCAAAGATCTCTTGAAGAATGGATGATTGTCATGGCGCAATCACATTTCGACACCATTCCTCAATGTAGTCCTTGTGCTCCAAAGAATGTTTGATCTTCATTCTAGATCTTTCATCCATAAATGGTTAGTATCAAATTCTTTTATATTTTTTTTTTTATAAAAAAGATATGCAGCTAAATGATTTATGCATCTACATGCATCTAGAAAAAAACTAAAAAAAATGAATTCTAGACTGAAAGCTAGGTCCTATGCACACTTCCCTAGTGACACCACCAAAATGTTGAGGCAAATTAATTACCTATCATTTAATTGTCAACCCAGGGGTTTCGTAAAAATTGTGAAGCATGCATGCACTATATATGCTACAAATTAGCTTTCAATTTAGATCAATCTAATTACGAAAAAAAAATAATGAAAAACCAAATTCACCTATTCTAATTCAACACTCAATTCAAAAGAAATTATAGTACAATTATAGTGCAGTGCATGGAATTGAAATCTTAATCTTTCAATCTTGCAGGAACTGAAAAACACACCAATCTTTCAGAAATGAAAACAAAAACAATCATTCTTAACCTCTCACACAGGAAAAGATATGAAAGAAAATAAAAAAAAATGCTCTTAACTTCTAGGTAGAAAGCAAATAAAAACAATCACTCTTAACCTTTCACACAGGAAAACATATGAAAGAAAATAAAAACAAATGCTCTTAACTTCTAGGTAGAAAGAAAATAAAGACAATCACTCTTAACCTCTCACACAGGAAAAGATATGAAAGAAATAAATCTTAATCTATGAAACTAATAAATCTTAATCTATGAAAAATAATAAATCTCACACATTGTAGGTGGCCAATCCAAAAGCACGAGAGATGGCAAGTTGAGAGGCTCCAAATGCAAGCATAACCAAATCAAGGTGAACATCACTCATGAGCATGGTGCCAAATCCAAATTCTATATTCAAAACATGAGCATTTCCCCAATTTTACACATGCCTTTCAAAGGAGAAGGCTCTTCTATTTATACAAAAACATAAAAGCTACCTCATTAATGGAGGTCCATTATTCTCTCCCTAGATCCCTAGAAAATTTCATAGAGTTACAACTCAAATAGGTAATGATGAGACACATATCCTCTTTGACCTTTATCCAAATCTTCTTCCATATCTTGAAGCTAATTCAAATTTGAGCATTGGAGGCCACATAAGGGTGCCTTGGAAGCTTCCAAATGACCTACACATGTCATGAAACTCAAGCCACTTTTAAGTATTAGCAAGTATGTGTCATAGTTCTAAGTTTTAACCATTTAATTCACTTATAATACTAGAAATCATTAACTTTTGGAAAACAAAAATGGAACCCATATAATTATGAAAATGGAGGCTAATGTAAGATTATATGGCTATGGAGTTGTGACATGTAAGTGAAATGGTGGTGATAAAGGTGAAAGTGGATGATATTTTGAATACATTTTGGAGACTCTACACCACCATTGATTTATCTACTAGTCTTGGGACCACTTCCAAAACATTTTTTTTAACAATGGAATCATATTTCTCTACCATTGCATCAACCCATATAGGTTTCTCTATGACTTCCTCGAAGGAGGATGACCTAGTCTATATAAGCTTAGTCATTAGAGCCATGTAGCCAATGTATTGATCATGTGACCTTCTCTGCCTACGCTATGAAGTGGGTGCTCCCACATTCTCTCTAACATCATGCAATAATCTCTCAGCTCCCCCTGGTTATTTTCCTTCCTTATCTGTATGATTATGCTTGAGTGGATATCTCCACTCTCTTCTCCTTAATTTGTGGTTGCTCCAAAAATTCTCGAGGTTCTTCCTTTGGAGCTAAAAGCTCTTGCTCTGGTTGCAACTAAAGCTCCCTCTAAATAGAACATCTCATTTATTTCTCCTCATCAAACTTTACATCCCTTCGCATAACTGTCCATTTGAGGTATGGAAAGTACACACAGTAGTTGTGAGGATTTTTTGTGTAACCCACAAATACCCCCTACTCTATTGTCATCTCTAGCTTCTTCCTTGATTCTTTGGATACAGGGAAGTAAACTGAGGCTACAAAATTCCTAATGTGCGACACATCAAGCTTCCTCCCCAAGAAAGCTTCCTCCAGTGTACTCATTCCAAGAATATGATGATGACTCTTTTTCTACAAATAAACAATTGTGTTACATGCTTCGGCCCACAAATTCATAGGTAGACCTTGGTCATGAAACATCACCCTTGTTTCTCCTACAATACTACAATTCTTCCTTTCAGCCACCCCATTCTGTTATAGGTTGTGGGGTGAGGTCAACTCTCGTCCAATGTATTTTTTTGCACAATTTTTTTTTAATTCGTTCGACATTTACTCACCTCCATTATAACTCCTAAGAACCTTCACCTTCCTGTCAGTTTATTTCTCAACCAATGCCTTGAATTCAACTAACTTGGAGAAGGTCTCATATTTCTTCGACATGAAGAAGATCTAACACTAACGTGAGAAATCATCTAGAAAGATAACATAATATTTGTGCATGGTAGTGGAGGCTATTAAGAATGGTCCACAAACATCAGAGTGGATCCTTTCAAGAACGGCATGTGCTTTGTTTTCTCGATCATGGAATGTGGATTTTGTGTACTTACCCAAGGTACACCCTTTACATGTATCATGCTTCTCTAATTCTCCTTTGGGGAGTCATATGAGTATCCATTGCATAATCTTTAGGGCGCCATGATGCAAATGGCCAAGTATTCTATGCCAAAGTTCATCGACATCGCGCCTCTGCTCCTTCTCCTTCTTCGTGCTTAATGTAGCATGATCTTCCACATCTAGCTTGTATAGGTTCTTCACACGAACCTTGATTTTCTTCACCTGTTGCGTGGCTATGTGTCTTATGAATTATTTCCCTTTGCTGAAGATCACATTGTAACCACGATCTTCCAAAACTATAACGAAGATGAGATTTTTATTTAGCCCCTGAGCAACATGACATCCTTGAGCCTGAGAGAGGAGCCTGACTCCCTCTAAAAGGTGACTGTACAAATCTTGGTCATGTTGTAGCTTCCATCATCTCCCATATCTATGTGCATCTAGACATATTTCTCCTATAGGTCACTGAAAAATTATCTATTCCCCGTCATGTGAAATGAAGCACCACTATCCAAGTACCACACACTCCCCAACGTTGTGCTCACCATGCATGTGATGAGAGTCAATTTGAGCTCGAATTGTGAAGCCAAGGCTTCACCTGCCTCTCCTCCTGAGGTATTCTTTCTTGCCTTCTTTTGTGGACACGTCGTGGCATAGTTCCTGAATTCATGATAGTGAAAGCACTTGATTTTGGACAAGTCTTATTTCTTACCCCCTTTACTAAATTTAGTTTGGTTTGGGATTTCTTCCCTTTTCCCTTCTTTTCCTTTCCATCCAATGCACAGTTTTCTTCATCCTCATCCTTGGATGAAGTATCATTTATGTTATTCTGCCTTATTTCCTCTTGCACCAAATCATACCATAAGCATTCCCAATTTGGTATTTTCTCCCTCCCATTCATCGTATATTGGTAATTACGCCAGCTCTTTGGAAGGCCTAAAATGGATAGGCTTACCAAATCATCATCTAAGACTATGACATCAACTCCTACAAGTTCATCATGACATTGTGTGAACCTGCTCAGATACTATTGAATAGAGTCGTTGTTTTGCATCTTGATATTTCAAAGTTTATCCTTGAGTGCTAGTTTCCTATGGTCACTGCTACTTTGGAACATATCTTCCAGTGCTTACCACATTGCATAAGGAGTTTCTTTCCCGTGGAGATTGGAGACAATTTGGTCTCATACTCCCTCCAATATTATCCTCCTCACCTTGGCTACACACTTCTTCCATTCTACTAGATTCTCTGCAGCAACTGATCCTGGTTTCAGGATGTCATTATCAACAAATTCCTTTAGTCCATTGTCTTCTAGCACTGCCTCCATGTGGTCCTTCCAAGCAACAAAATTTGAGCTTCCTTCAAGGTCATACTCGAGTCTTAGTCCATAGAAATCTATCCTTCTAGCTTTGAAGAATGGATCTTGCAAATTCGATCCTCTTGATGAACAACTTCGAAATTTTTTCTCTACTATGAATCATACTCTGAAACCATGTAGAAATTGTATTGTAGATTCAAAACTACTCATGAAATTTACTCAAACACAAGACTCAAATCTACCCTACTGCTCTACGAAATTAAATTCACAATCGATATCACAAATCATAAACATGCAAGAATATTTATCACACATGCACAAAGATTTATCTAGGGGAAATCAATTTCTCAAAAACCCTTCCTATATGTATTGCATTAATCAAAGAATAGAGATGTAATACAATTATTATTTGCTGAAGTCTGAGCACAACATGCAAGTGTATAGTCTATCACTCTTCTTGACTGACTGACTATGGCCAACACTTTGCCAATTTTCAAGCCCTCTAAGCTCCTATTTTCTTGCATTGTTCCTTGAGGAATTAGGCCCCTATTAATTAGGAAATTCCCTCAATTGAATTGGGCAATTCCTTTAAGCTGATCCTCTAACTACATGCACCACCTGTACACATTGGAATAGTCTACAACTAATAGTACACTGCCTTGGAATTTCCATCTCAAATAGGTAACTCAAGTTCTCTGCATGCATCAGTTATTTTGGGTTGATTGATTAGTTAACTAGTTGATCATTGAGTGTGGTTGATGTTACACTTACACAACTTGAACATCCACCAATTCCTCCAACATTTAGAACTAATTTAACTGACCATAACTCAATTTAACTGAAATAGATTGCTACACATTAGCAATCAATCACACTGACTTGAACTCAAGCTTCCCCAACTCGAGTTAACTGAGTTAGTTGAGTGACAAGTGCCATGTCACTTCAGTTAACTACCTCCAAGATTTATGTTGAAATGGAAATTTAAATTTTCTCTAGTTTGACCAAGGCAAAGTCAAACTGAGATTTCTTGCTGCATTTTTTTTTTTTTTTATGAATAATGGGGGCTAACATGGCATCCTCTCAAATTATGGTGGCAAAAACAAGAATGTTAGCTTCTGAGTGGCATAAGGTTCACATACAGAACCTGATTGGCACAATTCTTGCATCATTGAAAGGTATTTGTGTGTAGAATAGGAAAAAAAGGTGACACACTAAATTAGAAATTTTTTATCGCCAAAAAACGTCATTTGAAGCCTCAAAACACTCAAAAGGTTTCAAGCCCCAATTTTCCAAACTAGGTCCCACTGGTAAAAAATGGCCTTGAAAGATTATTCCTCCACTTTTTCCACTCCAAAATCATTGAGATGGATGACAAACAGTGATGATCCAATCCGGATCAATTGGAAACATTTATACTTAGCATGTCCATACAATTGAAATAATGGGAAATAGATGCTCCTGCATTTTAGAAATGGATAGATGTAATCACTTATTCGCTTACATTTTTGAGTGAAAAATGTATCACAAATATCTTAAAGGCATATCATTTGGGCTACAAATTTATTGTGTAATGTTTTGAATAAGTTGAGGATAGTTTGTTGTTAATGAATTTACTTTTTGTTGGAAGATATTGATTGTGCTTATCTTGATGTGATAAATTGTTTAGAATGTTGCATCTAAACTATTTCCCTATAATAAAATTAATCCAACGATAGAAATTGTAAAACACCATGAAAGTAGTTTGCATAGTTGTTTGGTGTGTTTTAAGTAAAACTTATTATCTTAAAATCTCTCCTTAAACAATTTTTTTATACATCTATGTTTCATTCATATAAACCTGAATAAGGCCTTATGTATTTATCAACCAAAGTCAAGTATTGATAATAGTTACTTGGTGCATTTTTAATCAAACTTATTATCTTAGAATAAATCTCTCATTCCTTGAGATTTTTTTGAAATATCTTTACTTTATTCATAGGAATTTTAAATCAAGTCATACATATTATCAACCAAAGTTATTTTTTGATAACTCTTTTTCTATGAAAGGTATATCATTTCCTACTGATTTTTGGTAATTTGGTAAGTAACAAACTAAAGCAATGCATTTTAAAAATTAATCACTCTCTGTATAATTGTCAATATTTTTGTTAATTAGAATGTAGTTATGAAATTTATAAAAGAATAATTATATGATAATTAATTTATATTTGGCATTAATTTCATAATATACATAAATATAAAACACAATAAATAAATTAGATTTAGAAAACGAACAAATAACTTCACACCATAATGTAAAATGTCATTTAACAATTGCCTCAAACAGTTTTTTTCTAACAAATTAAATTCATATATTTATAAATGTTACAAGATAGATATTATTCTTCATTATCTCAAATTCATTAATAATAAGGATATCACTCTCATTATATTTGTTAGGTCACAAATCTCATCACACACATTTGTGAGATGCCAAAGCATGATATGTTTTAATCGAATACAACTAAGCATTTTTTCTTGTCTTTTCTTTTTTACTTGCACATATTTATATACTATGATCTTAGCTCATTATATCACATCAATGTTCTCCAGAATTATGGTGTTCCCCTAAAGATGGACTCATTTTTGTAGTCTGAAACATTGGTTATATAAAACTCTTCAACATATTATTCCACGCTATGTAAAAAAACAACAAACTCATTAAATGCACACCATCCTCTGAAGATGGACTCATTTTTGTAGTGTAAAACGTTGGTTATATAAAACTCTTCAACCTATTATTCCATTCCACACTATTAAAAAAACAACAAACTCATTAAATACACACCAAGACTAATAATATTAGTATACACAAGCTAAGGTAGGTAAGCAAAATAAAATTAAACCAAAACATGTACTAAATGAAACTATGGTAATCTTTAAAAAAAATATTAAATACACATTATATTATGTACATCTTTTCATATTTTTTTATATAACATGAGATATCAATTATATATGATTGCATACTTTAGTGAATTTGTTTAATATGATAACTTATTGATATGGAAATTTCTATTTTTTCTTTTAACTAATCATTTGTGAAAAACAAATATCTTTAATAATCCTATTTACAATAATGTTTCCCGGTTAACAAAAATTGATCATCCAACAAGTCAAGCGGTCCCACCACCTGAAGTTGGGTAGCGGGATTGAAGGCTAAACCACTAGAGCATGACCATGGGACCAATTAATATTCTAAAAGAGAACGATTACAACAAACATATATAATATAAAAACTGACATCTCGACCTTTGGTAATGACACGAGATGATATTAAAAATAAAGTGAGCTTATTTCGTAGTCTCTGTTTTTATAATAAACTCAACGAGGCTCAAAACACATCCGGCGGGGATAGCTCAGTTGGGAGAGCGTCAGACTGAAGATCTGAAGGTCGCGTGTTCGATCCACGCTCACCGCAAAATTCTCTTTATGGTATTCTATACACGAGACTAACTATTATTAACACATCGAGTGCTTTTTACCAATATAGTTTTAAACCTGAGGTAATGGGGTCTTACCAACATATTTTAAACCTTAGATTAGAGATTACCCCCTTTGCAATGGGGCTCAAGTCACGAAATTGTTTGTATTTCAAAGTGTGTTTGTGTGTTTGCATTCTTTTGTTAAAAGAATTTGGTATTAATGAGGGGTTAAATGATACTAAGGATTTTTTTTTTTTTTTTATTTCCAATTAAGATAGCAAAGAATTTGGTGTATTTTGGTGTAATGTAGTGGTTAAATACTAGTAATGGTTTTCTTATCTAACCATCATCCCAGGTAGAGTGGCTTAATTACTTTGTTTTATTTTTATTTTTCTATTAAGATAGTAAAGAATATAGTATAATTTAGAAGTTAAATAGAAAGATAGTCATAATGGTTGTTATTTATGGATGGTGATTGACTTATCATTTTTATTTTTCTTAAATATATTATGTTATTCGAAATGACTATATGATAGTATATAATGCGACCAATTTTTATTATATTTAGATGTTTTTGGGTCTTGTGCCATTAACTTTTTCTATATGTCTAAAGAAAATGAGCTCTTAGTCAATTAGACATAATGTTAGGTCTTATTGTAAGACCAAAATGCACTTTCAACATAGATAGTATCTACAAGAAAGTAAGTGTCCACTTTGGTCATTGTCAAGACTATCTGCAATGTGTTCATGTGCTTTTAAGTAATATCCAACCTTAGTTCTATACATGAGTCAATTAGACATAAAGTTAGGTCTTATTGTAAGACCAAAATGCACTTTCAACATAGATAGTATCCACAAGAAAGTAAGTGTCCACTTTGGTTATTGTCAAGACTATCTCCAATGGGCTCATGTGCTTTTAAGTAATATCTAACCTTAGTTCTATACATGAAACTAGATATTACCTCTATTGCAATTTAACCTCTTGCATCGTAACCTGTATTTTATTTTTTTCAAAAATGACAATACATATCATAGCTCAAGGATCAACCCACATTGAAAACAACTTTCATTAGTTAATATTCACGGTCGTGTGTCCACTCCAAAAAAAACACATAAGTATAGAAGATAAATTGTAAAGAAAAAAATCAAAACAATAATAAACAATGTTTACTATTCCCAAGGAAACAAAAAAGAAAAAGAAAAAATCATCATTGAGATTCCAATCTAATCATCAACCCTTAATACACTAATTTGGATTAGGTCATTATATTATTTGGCATTCATTTCGAAACTTTTAGAATGGAAAACTTGGAGGAATCAACTCATACAATCATTTTTATTAGCAAGTCCCAATTTGGAAATTGGGGTTTTAAACCTTTGAGAGGTAGTTTGAGGCATTTCCTAAAGTTTTTCAAGGCCCAAAAGCTGTCGTGTGTGCTAGACCCCTTGGTATCGCTCTACACTAAGATACCTTAACATCTCAACAAAGACTTCAAATGGAGTATGTCTATAAAAATTATGCCACTTGGAAGTTGACCTTCATGTTTTGACTACTATGATTCAAGAGGACCCCACATCAACCCCGTTACTCATGGAAAAGGGGCTAGTCACATGAACATGGTGAAGAAGATTTTAGAAGGGTCACTTTTGTAACTCTACTTAAGAATTGAAGGAGCCAAACTTAACCACTAGTAGGATATTATGCTATTGCATAATTGGGCCATTAAGAGGTAAATGGGCTTCATTCTATTTTAGTGCATCTTGTTCGATATATCAGTAGAATAGATATGAGTGGATAGATAGAGAAAGGAAATAGGGTTTATGTTTCGTAGTAGCCCACAAGCCATAGATCTCACTCCTATGTATTCACAACCATTATTATTTAGAGAAAGATAGAGCAAAGTAGCCTCACCTTCCAGCTAGGTCTTCTCCCCTAAAGGTTTCCCAGAGCATATCCTGTGCCTCTACGACTTGTGATTGTTTATTTTTTCATTGTTCTCTATTTTCCTTATTTCATATATCACACACATAAGAAATAATGATAATTCAATAAATCTAGAAAAATTAACCCTCATAATGTAGATTTCAAAATTTCAATATATTTGATCAAATCTATTGTGATAAACTGTATAGGGAAATATCCATGACCATTTACATATCAAATGTGTATATTAACATGTATATAATGTACACCACATATGAACCCAAAAATCAATTCTCAATATTTCAAAGGGCCACATTTGTTTTATATGGGTAATTTAATACACATTCTTTAAGAAGTATATTTTTTCCATCATTTATTTTTATGAAAACAATAAATAATAAAAAATAATAAAAATAAGACTTATCTCTTTAATAACTTATCAATATTAAGATTTCCAATTTTTAGTTGGTCAAAAACTATTATATATTTCATATTATATGAAATTGGTTTTGAATAGTAAGTCAAATTTAAGATTTATTAATTATTATTTTTCTTCATACCTAATTCTCATTTGTTGTGAACCACTGAGAATGGGCTCTACGACTGCGCACCAGGTTTGATGTTGTCCCGGCTAGGGTTCCTGCGTAAACCCATTGCCCATCTCCTCTGCGCTCTCGATGATTTTGATTTTGCTCTACGGCTGACGCTCCCATCATGAACCCGCCCTCTGGAGGGGTGGGCTCAACCCCCCCTCCCCCCATCAGTCCTTCCTCTGACAATCCAGTAAACGCAGATGCTCCGGCCAGTTCCAGCTCTGCCCCTCTAGCTGCCCATAACATCGATCCTACCATCGACAAAACTGATGACTTTGCTGTAGCTTATGCGATAGCTAAAGACAAAGGCATCGACCAGAACGACTCGACGTCAAAGCCAAAAGCGTCCTCTGCAACATGCATCCCCAAGTCTGCAGAAAGAATCAAAATAGATCTTCCCAGTGATCAAATCAACAACTAGATCCAATATATGAGGGATCATGCAGTCATAGGCAAGTTCCTCGGATTCTAGCCAACAGAAAAGGCCTTGCAAGGATGGATTGCCTCCAAATGGAAGCCTAAAGGACAAGTTACCCTACAGCTCGGTCCCAAAGGCTTCTTCACTGCCACTTTCAACTGTCTGGTTGACAAAACTCGTATCTTCGAAGGAGGTACGTACTTCTTCAACTTTGCAGGCCTGTACCATTGTGAATGGAAAGAAAGGTTCAATCCAGAAAAAGAAGATTTCAACTGGGCTCTAGTATGGATTCGTATGTACTCTCTACCCCTATAATACTGGAATGAGGAGACCTTAAAGGACATTGGAAATAGCTTGGGAGTTTTCATCAAAGCTGCTGAGGAAACCAAATGCCGAAGATACACCTCCTATGCTAGGATCTGTGTACACATGCATCTGGCCAAAGCACTGACGGATTCGGTAAGTCTATTTCATGACGATTTTGAATGGATCCAAACAATAAACTACGAGCATGTTCCTTTTCGTTGCAGAAAATGCCATGAACATGGCCATCTTTTCAGGGATTTCCCTCCGAATCTTCAATCTAAAGCTTTTGTTACTGAGACGAGCAAAGATGATGAGGGATTCACAAAGGTCTCTAGTTGTAGAAAGCATGCTAAGAAACTTCCAATTACCCCAGATGATCTCAAGAAACCTGAAACATGGAACAACTTCGAGATTGTGACTTCTCAAAATAGCATGGAGGATCAAACATCAATCCATCCTTAAGATCCATCCCCTTCTTCACCCCCTCCTCCTCCAAAATCTTTTGCTCCGCTCTCAACCTTCGTTTCCACCAACATCCCCGTCTCTACCTCCTCTGATAAAAAAGATCTGGATACAACCCTACAATCGTCCACCATGGAGATAGATGCAGTCCTCGCTCTCAGTATTCATCAAAAGTTAAATGAGGAAGAACAAAACACACCGACACACATGGATGAGGAACCAGAAAGTGTAGATCTGGGAGGTCTGGACATTCTCAAACTGGAAACAGTTTGTCGACAGAAGGAATTCAGTGCTATACCCCCTTGGGAAATCGAAAGACTTGAAGTAGTTTTAACCAGAGCACAACATAATAGATATCTTGGGATTTAGGCAGGCAATCCTTGGGATGGTAAAAAAATACTGAAAGACACGAAGAAACGTGGGCGTAAAACGGATCTGCAAAGGACCATTATTATTGGAGAAATGCTAGTGGAATCTGGTAGATTTCCCAAGTTGACCAAGTTCTTCAAGTCTCTTCCCCACGGTTCCTCATGAAGCTCATCTCATGGAACGTGAGATGGCTTAACAGCCCTGCAAAACACAGAATGTTAAAAAATATGATCCAGCAAGAAAAGCCTTCATTAGTCTTTCTACAAGAAACTAAAGGTAACAACATTGTACTGGAAAAGGTTCTAAACAAAGCCTGGACAGGATGTCACTCAGTCTCTGTGGATGCTTTAGGGGCTTTAGGAGGGCTAGCAATCTTGTGGAACCCTCAAGTTCTCTCCCTTCAAGATTTTCATGCCTCACACTTCTTTACTCAGACTACCTTCCACCTAATCGGGACCAATATCCATGGTCTTCTCTCGAATGTGTATTTCCCACAAGATATTCAAAAAAAGTTGGATCTGCTGGATACACTCACAGCTCTCAACTCTGGCAGGAGCTCCCCCCTTTGGATTTGTGGCGGTGATTACAACATCATCACAGCTTCAGAGGAAAAATCAAGAGGACGAGCGAGGTTGGAAGGGGACAACATCAGCTTTAAAGACTTCATCCACAGAAATTAGTTAATGGACCTTCAAACTTCTAATGGTATGTATACATGGACCAACAAAAGAAGGGGACCACAACATATTGTTTCCAGGTTGGATCGATTCCTTATGTCGGATAATGCCATTCACCTGGGTGGGGACTTTTACGCATCCATCATGCCTCAAGTGGGCTTGGATCATTGGCCCATAATGCTACAATGGTCACGTCCAGGATCTAAGTGCAATAGACCTTTCCACTTTGAATCCTTCTAGTTTTCTCATCCTAACTTGAAATAAGTAGTTATTGATGTCTGGAAATCCTTCAATCCCCTTGCAGGAGCCAAGATCTTTCAATTTCAACAAAAGCTAAAATACCTTAAACAAGTGCTCAAATCTTGGAATCGCACACAGTTTGGCAACATTTTTGATCATCAAAAAGTGCTGGAGCAACAAATGAATACACTACAACAATGTATCATCTCTAAGGGAAGATCAGAAGCCTATGCGCAACAAGAGCAGGCCCTCCTGACCCAGATTGAAGCACGAAGGCAACAAGAAGAGGCGAAAAAAAATCCAGGATCAGATGGCTTAAAGATGGGGAGAAAAATACCAAATTATTTCACAGGTCAACCATTCAAAGGAGAATGCACAATAATATCACCTTCATTAAGAATCAACAAGGGGAGCGCCTGGAGGTGCATGAAGAAGTGGCACAGGAATTCCAAGATTATTTTCAGGACATTCTTAGGGAACCCCTGGGATGCAAAAATAAAGCTATTTGATCCATTATACAACACATTCCCAAAATCATAACTGCGGATCACAACATCAGGCTTCTCCAGCCTATCTCTATGTAGGAGGTGGAGGACGCAATGGCCCAACTCAAGGATCGTAGAGCACCTAGTCTGGATGGATTTACAACCAATTTCTTTCATGCTTTCTAGGAGCACATCAAAACAGAGGTCTGGGAGCTCGTGGAAGTATTGCGATTGATGCATTGGATCCTTCCTTCCTTAAACACGAGCTTTAAAACGCTTGTTCCTAAAGTGGAAGAATCCAATACTCCTGATAAATATAGGCTTATTGCACTATGCAATGTAATCTACAAACTCATATCTAAAGTCATGGCGAACAGGCTCAAACCTCTTCTTCCTCTCCCCATTTCGCCAGAGCAGACATGCTATGTAGAAGGGTGCCATATTTTGGATGGTATCATTCTCTCACATGAAGTGATCCATTCTCTCAATATCATAAAATATGGCACCCTATTCTCTCACATGAAGTGATCCATATTTTGGATGGTATCATTCTCTCACATGAAGTGATCCATTCTCTTAATATCCTAAAACAACCAGGTAAGATTCTCAAACTTGATCTTTCCAAAGCATTTGAAAAGCTCAGCTAGACCTATATTAATCACATATTACTTACATTTGGCTTCAATGCTACCTGGACTCGATGGATAATGAATCTCATTTCTTCCCCCTGTTTTTCCATCCTTCTAAATGGCTCCCCTTCCCCGCCCTTTTGTCCATCCCGGGGGATCCGTCAAGGCGATCCTCTCTCCTCGTTCCTTTTTGTTCTCATGGCCGAAGGACTTAGCCACCTTCTTCATTTTGCTCTCAATTCACACTCTTTAAAGGGCATTTCTTTGCATGGTCAATCCCCCATCACTCACCAACAATTTATCAATGATAATATGCTTTTTGGCCATCCATCAGTTCAAGAGGCCTCTGCCTTCAAGCTCCTGCTCAATCTCTTCTCAGAAGCCTCTGGCACTACCATCAATGCCTCCAAATCCCATATCTTCTTCTTCCATACTCCCACTCTCACTCAGAGAAATATAGCCAGGATTTTGGGCTTTCCGATAGCCAAGCTTCCTTCGAAATATCTTGGAGCTCCCCTGTTTGATTCTGCTATCAAACATGCTTCCTGGAGAATCCTTCTTGACAATTTAGAAACCAGGCTCTCCTCATGGACCTTCTGCTCACTCAACATTGCTAGTAGGATTATCCTCATCAAATCAGTTCTCCAAGATATGCCTCTGTACTTGTTTTCAATCTTGGCTACCCCTAAATGGGTTCTTAAAAATATCTACAATCTTCAAAGAAATTTTCTTTGGGGTTCCTCGGGCCACAACAGAAAATGGGCTCTGGTCAAATGGACAGAGGTTTGTCTTCCAAAATCAGTTGGGGGGCTAGGTCTGAGCGATCCCCTCCACAACAACAACATCACGGGGGCGCGCATATGGTGGAACTGGATCTCTAAACCGCACACCTTGGGCTTGTCGTTGGAAGGCCAAATATGCTTCGGGAAGTCCTATGGAGGATCTCATCCGAATCAATACAACCACCCATGGCTCGCTAATTTGGCATGCTACCAAGCAACATAGTGCCTTTATTCAAGCGCACAGCTTCTGGGAAATCCACTCGGGTACTACTGCGAGATTTTGGGAGGACTCCTGGCAAAAACTTCCCAAACTCGCCTCTCTCTTTCACAAACCCAAGTGGTAAGCAACTATGCAGCAAAATGATCAAATCCACGTCCATCAATTTTGGCAGCAGAAATCCCCTCAAGGTTTTCAACTTTGGAGAACTGCAAACACATGGCAGGCCAACTGGCAGGAGGAAACCTATGAAGAGATCGATCAAGAACTCAAACTCAGGAAAATTAAACACTCTGATCAGAAGGATAAAGTGCGATGGGGATATACACCCAAAGGCATGTTCACTACCAAGGAAGCACACCAAATTCTCTATCACCCCACGCAGATCACAAAGGATCAACTATGGGACCAAGTCTGGCAACCAAACATATGGCCTAAGGTTTCCACTTTCCTTTGGCTACTAAGCAAACAACGGATCCTCACTTGGGATAATATACAAATGTGAGGATTCATTGGGCCTTCCAGATGTTCCAACTACAATCGTCATTCAGAGACTATCATGCATCTCTTGGATACCTGCCCATTAGCAACTCAACTCTGGGAGAGAACATCACAGTGTAATAGAAGAATAGGCAGACGTGAGGGAGATATTTTAAACACCATCAAGAGCTAGCCTCGGCATCCTTTCCAAAGTCTTCTACTCAATTCCCTCTGGAACCTTTTACCGGGCTTTGTCTACTGGATCATCTGGAAGGAAAGAAATAACAGGATCTTCAAAAATCACAGTACACCCATTGAAACTCTTTGGCTACTTCTCAAACAAAATCTTCAAGAAACTCTAGCTCTTAAACATTGGCAAGACTCAGATATGCCAGTTTTACCCTAGGAATGCCACATTCTGGCCAACTGGAACCTAGATCTCACCTTTATAGATCATATCAAGCCCAGGCCTCAATTCACTCTGAGTCTGCACAATTCTGGTCTCCTCCCACCATCCACCCTTACAGGCTGAACTTTGACAGAGCGGCTAAGGGCAATCCTAAGCCAGCTGGATATGGTGGAATCTTCAGAGATGCTGATGGATCTATTCTGCATATTTATCACGGATCACTCGGCAGAGATACCAACAATGCTGCCGAAATTGAAGGCTTATGGAAGGGTATTTGTATAGCAAAAATAGAAAAAAATTTCCATCTAGAGGTAGAAGGGGATTCTCAAATTTTAATAGAGGCTGCTATTCAGATTCAATCTAGATCATCAGTAGCAAAGATTGCTTCGAGCTGGCGGCTCCTAAGCAGACTGGAACAAATTGAAGAATGGCTCAAAGCTCCACGCAGTATCTCCTTCAAGCACATTCGGTGAACAGCCAATGAGGCAGCAGATAGACTGGCTAATCAAGGTGTCGATCATCAACTCCCATTCTTCTCTGGTCCGTTGAATAGTTCCAATGATATATAACTCAAACAAGGCTACACTCTCCTGGTGCAACAATATCTATCTATCCTGGATTTGGGTATTTAAATGGGCAACAGGTACATGGGTAGCCGTTTGGGTGGGCGCATGGCTTATCACCACCACCACTCGGCCTCGCACAAAGCTGGTCATTAATTCCCTTCAACTCAACTTCAATGTTGCATTAACGTAGCCTGTCCCTCCTCTCCGGCCGGTTCATTTTCTTATCATGGCGCCCTCAGTTCATTTCATTTGTGCTTCTCCCCTGCGCTTGAGTCACTCCTTTGTTGTTGCAGAGATTCACTCTCGAACCAGCCTGTGGAAACGTTGGGCTCTGGTTCGTTGGGTAGATTTCTGGCTGAGGCTACAGGTCTCTTTCTGCCATTTCTGAAAATTCAATAGCTGCTCTTCATATTCCCTCCCCTATGCCCATTTGAGTGCTGAAGTCAAGCCATTTTTAGTCCTTTTCGGCCTCCTCAGTACTACAGCCCATTCTGATCTTCCTGTTATTCCCACTATGCCCAGACTTCGCCAGAGAATGAGTTGCAGGAGGGGAAGCTCCCGGGGGCAAGCTTTCTGCCAGGCCTCCTCCTCCACGATGGATTCCTCAACTTTTTGCCTGGACTTCTACTCGGACCGTTATCCTGCTACTATAAGTGGTTGTGGGCAGGGTAGAGGGTAGCTCAATATGGCAACGTGCTCTCTCAATTCTCCCACTAACACGGCTCAGCTCTAGTTCCCCTGTACTCATGACAATTTCTCCTTCATTGCCTCTGTCACCATTGAGCTAAGCAAGGTTACTCCTTGTCAGGTAGCTGTTTCTCCTGGGGTGACTATGGAAATGAAGGCGGAAGACAGGCATGGTACCACTCAGATGGATTGCAAGCAGAGTAAGGCTCCGGGTCAGAGTAAGTGCATGGAAAATCAGGTCATGGATGATCAGGCTGGTCTGAGTGTCCCCACCAACGACAGTTCTGCAAGCAAAGAGGGCCATCCCTCTAAGGATGAATATGACTACAAATATGGGTGCCGTATCATTGAAGAGCAACCATCCACCTCTCATGAAGTTTAAGTAGGTCTACGCTCAATGGTTTTTTGATTCACTGTGTGCTCGAGGGTGCTCATTTTTCACCTATTATACCGTCATGATATGCTTACCAGTTCTCATGCTCAGTCCCCTGATCCAAAGTCTAATTGCCAGTTTCCCATGCGCGGGCGACACTCTTCTAGTCTGTGTTTTTTGGTCTCGTTTTCAGTCTCAGTTGGTTTTGAAGTTTGACCTAGCTTTTGTTCTAGGCAGGGTTTCTCTGTTTACTTGCCTGGGTCCAGTTATCTTGGTATGGTTGCTGAATTACCTCTGTTCAATTTTTATTTTCAAGCAAGATAATGGGGGTTTTATGTTTCTTTGCATCAGTCATGGTTATGTTCCTAGCAGTCCTTCAAGTTGATCCTCAACAGGTCTTTTTAAACAATGTTCAGCTATGCTATGTAAGCATGCCGCATCTTTGGGCTAGTTTTCTCGAGGCAATGGCCTCTATGTAAAATTATTTTGTATCAATAATAGGAGTAGACAAATTCAGAAAAAAAAAAAAGAAAAAAAGAAAAAAAGAAATAAATAAAATTTCTCATTTGTTGCTTGATATGATGTACCCTTTCGCAATATTAAATTCGTTAACTCATTTAAAAAAAATCATAATTTCATATTGGCATGCACCATTTTAAGTGTAAATAAAAACTTCTTTGAGAAGGTTAGACATATTGTCTTCCCCACTTGAATTCATTTGTTATGAACCTTATTAATCCTTATAGACATGGGACTTGACATCAAAGTCAATATTTGTCTTTGTGTTCAGATATTACAATCATCATAACGCCATATCCTTTGTTATGATTTCATTTGTTTTTGACACGACAAAATACCAAAATAGTTAGTCAAGAGTATGAGTGTAAAATTACAATGGAATTGGAAATTTATTAACAAGATCTAGTGTTAATGTGTAGTTCAATAGAAATTTTGAAGAGCAAACAATAGATATCAAGTGAACCTAATAAAATGAGCTCATCTCTCTTACGACTACATCCCCAGACATCTAGATACACATGAGTGTAAGTTTAAAATGGCATAGGGATTACCATGTATCACATGGCATCCACGTGTTGGCCCTCATGGAATTGTCACGTCAACATAAAGTAGGGTCCACTAAACCTTCCCCCATCCACAAATTTTAATACTCGCTATTATATCTGGCCAACAACCATATGATCCTTTCACTTTAGTGGCACCCCTTGACACCTCGAATGGTTGGATCCTAGATCTAACTCCCACTTGAGTGTAATCTAGACTAGATCACATCTGAGCCTTCACATATGTATTGGTTCCACCCAACCATGTACCTCTCGATTTTCCAAGCACACTAAAGAGGAAGGAAATTAAGGGGAATTTAAGGAATTCCTTAAGGCAAGGGGGCACTACGAGAATGCCAAATTTTGTGAGAAGTGTTGTCTGAGGCTAATCCTTAACCTCCAATAAATCACACCAGTCTGCAACCCACTCACTCAAGTCTATAACTAACTCCTAAGAAGTTTAGAATGCATTTATTAACATAGTGAATTATAAGTAAATAATTGGAATTATAAGCCAAACAACATCAACAAGGAAACTTGCAAAGATTCAAGTCTACTCTGCCTTTCACAAGGTATGAACCTACCAACATAATCATGAGTGAGGTAGAGAACTGCTCGAATCCAACATTTACTATAACTGAGAACTTATAAGATAATTGGTTAATCCTTAGTAAGCTTCAAACAATTAATCATGAACATGATAAAGAAGACTATAGAAGGGTCACTTTTGTAACTCTAGTTAAGAGTTGAAGGACCCAAACTTAACAACTAGTAGGAGACAATGTTATTGTATAATTGGGCAATTAGGAGGAAAAGGGGATCCATTCTATTTGAGTGAATCTTTTTCAATAGATGAGTAGACTAGATATGAGTGGATCTATAGAGAAAAAGAAAATATGGTTCATGTTATGTAGCCTCACACAAGCCATAGACCTCACTCCTCTGTCTTCACATCCATTTCCATTCAGAGAATGATAGAGCAAAGTAGCCTCACCTTCCAACTAGGTTTTCTCCCTTAAGGGTTTCCTAGAGCATATGCTTTTCCATTGTGATTTGTGATTGTTCATTTTTTCATTTTTTCATTGTTCTCTATTTTCCTTATTTCATATGTTGCATACATAGGAAATATTGATAATTCAATAAATCTAGAAAATTAACCCTCATAATATATATTTGAATTTTTCAATATATTTTATCAAATCCATTGTGACAAATAGTATAGGGGTATATCCATGACCATTTACAGATAAATTACTTATATTAACATGTATATAATGTGCACCACATATGAACCCAAAGATTAATGCTCAATATTTCAAAGGATCACGTTTATTTTATAAGGGTAATTTAATATACATCCTTTAAGAAGGTATATTTTTTCCATCATTTATTTTTATGAAAACAATAAATATTAAAAAAAATAAATAAAGATATTTCTTTAACAATTTATCAATGTTAAGATTTTCAATTTTAAATTTGTCAATAAGCATTATATATTTCATATTATATGAGTTTCGTGTTCAAAAATGTGTAACTAGGTTCGGCCTTCATAAATATGAAATGTACTTTTGATTATTGTATTTTTATAAAATGAAAGAAAAATTATTATTGTTATTTTTGGAAAAATGGGTTGTATGCTCAAAGTCTTTCATTTTAGAGGTCAATCACCCATTGAGTGCTTCTAGGGTCCTTGGTCAAGAAGTAAAAATAGTCATTGTCATATTTTGAAGACCCCATCAGACACATTGTAACTTGTAAAGAAAATTATTTTTGTATTTAAAAGTGTCATTATACCCTTCAATACCAGGTCGGCTTGGAAGCTGAGAAGTCGACCTATTTTGAGGAGCCACGTCCACCTTGGGACTCACTCATTACTCACTCATTCAAGCGAAAAAGGAGAAAAAGAAAGCTAGCAAAGAAAAGGACAAAGAAAGTTTGTTTATGGGCTAATTCTCTCACACACATGTGAAGAAGAAGAGTTATGGTTTGTTGCTTCGAGGTCGAAATTCTCTGCCTACCATAAGAGGATCAAAGTTATTGGAAAAAGGATCTAATAGGTCACGTACTAGCCCTAGACAAGGAAGCAAGGAAATCAAAGTTGTTGGAAGGCATTGGAAGGATAATTTCACTCACACATGTGGATGCAGTGGCAGTTGTAGGGGGGCGAAAATTTCAGACCTGCAGTAGAGGTTGAAATTCTGAAGCTGGGGTTCAAAGTTGTGTTGCTGGAAGAGATTTGTTTGGGTCTAAATTGAACAAAAGGAATCACATCTTCAAGGAGGTCAGACTTAGTATTGAAAGGGTATTGGCCTTGGTCTAGAGGTCTTGTAATTCATCAGTTGAAGAATTAATAAGAATAGAGGAGATTTGTAGGTTAACCTCTCAAGTGGAGAGGTTTTGGGCCTGGCTTGCAGCCTATACTTTATGTTCTTGCGTGCTATTTTACTTCTTGTTTTGCTAGACCATTGATGATAAGAACAAACATAATAATAAGTAAGAAAAGTAAAAATACATCACAAGCAGTTATCAAGTAAAGAGAAATCAAACAAACTACCTCCCTATAGATTTCTTAACATGGTATCAGAGCTAAGGTTGGATAAGGGCATGATGAAGATATATTCTACATGGAAGAAGTCCTTGAAGAAGTGTTCAAAGTGTTATCACCAAAAAAGGTTACTGGAAGAAGGATCTAATAAGTCACGTACTAGCCCTAGACAAGGAAGCAAGGCAAGCAAAGTTGTTGGAAGGCATTGGAAGATAATTTCGCTCACACATGTGGATGCAGTAGCAGTTGCAGGGGGGCAAAAATTTCAGACCTGCAGTAGAGGTTGAAATTCTAAAGCTGGGGTTCGAAGTTGTGTTGCTAGAAGAGATTTGTTTGGGTCTAAATTGGACAAAAGGAATCACATCTTCCAGGAGGTCAGACTTGGTATTGAAAGGGTATTTGCCTTGGTCTAGAGGTCTTGTAATTCATCAATTGAAGAATTAATAAGAATAGAAGAGATTTGTAGGTTAACCTCTCAAGTGGAGAGGTTTTGGCCATGGCTTGCAGCCTATATTTTATGTTCTTGTGTGCTATTTTACTTCTTGTTTTGCTAGATCATTGATGATAAAAACAAACATAATTATAAGTAATCAAAGTAAAAATACATCACAAGCAGTTATCAAGTAAAGAGAAATCAAACTAACTACCTCCCTATAGATTTCTTAACATGGTATCAGAGCTAAGGTTGGCTAAGGGCATGATGAAGATATATTCTACATGGAAGAAGTTCTTGAAGAAGTGTTCAAAGTGTTATCACCAAAAAAATTGATCATCAAGCCTAATTTACTCGATGGATCGAAGTACACCATGTAAAGCCAATTTTACCATAGTACAATTACATTCACTGTGAGAAATTACTTAATAAACCACCTTTGTTAAGTAATTTATAGTTAAACCCATGAAGAATAATTAATAAATCACTATTTATTTGATTTTATTCTAGGAATAATTAATTAAACCATTGTTCAATTATTATTCCTTGTCATATTTGACACAATCATGAAAAATAAACAAATAAATAATTAATTACCTTATTTTTCTCTAAGAATAATTAATTAATCACTAAATAATTATAATTCTTTGTCTAATTTGACTAAATCCATTAGGAATAATTAAATAAATTCTTATTTGTTTATTATTCCTTAACTAATTTCTTGAGATGATAAATAAATCATTTATTTATTTATTTATTATTTCTACATAAAAATTTAAATACTTTTTCCCTCCTAAACAAATATAATAAAATATTCCAAGTGGTTTTCCCAAGAATGGGGTTAAATATATTTTACTATTGCTCATTATTCGAGGATAACTCAATATTTTATTATAAATATAAGAGTTTTCCATTCATTAACCACTTTTGATTATTTTCATTGTTGCACTCATTGTTGTAACTCTAATTATTTGCGTTGTCGCACACCATATTTTTGTTGGGTTTACACATTATATAGGAGAGAGACTCTACACAAGGTAAAGACATTTGAGGATAGCCAAGAATCCATCCCATAGAGGGGCACTGGTACCATTTATTTTTTCCCTTCACAGGTGTTATAATAAAACTATTCTTTGTATATCTCGTTTCCGTTGGATGATTGGAGTTATTACTATTTCTTTTTTATGTTTAACTATGATTGTGGCATAAATCCAGACTTTGGCAGATTTTGTTTCTATCAGTTGTTGTAGATCTACAATGTTTAACAACCATTTATATTGTTGAGATTGTTTGTCATTCATAATATTAAGTGGGTTCTTTTCATACATCTTTGAGAAGAAAACACTACAACACAAAGGAAACAAGTCATCTCAAGAAGGGTATCAAAGAAATATGGGATCTCTTATTATCTCTTAAGAAGGAAGTGATCAAGACATCTACAAAAGATAAAGGTTTATTCTCAACGCTCAGTGGTATGTTTCAACATGAGAATATTTGGGCAATAGATAGCGGAGGATCAAGACATATGCCTGGTCAACACAAGAAAATAAAAACATTGTTAAAAGGAAAGTCATCATACTCCATAGAGCTTGGTGACAATAAAAGCTACCATGTGAGAGGAATTGGATCAACCTTGCTGGAGATGGAGAATGGAGGAAATGTCATCTCAACAGTATCCTATTTGTTCCAGGTTTGGATAGGAATTTACTTTCCATTTCATGCCTTGAACACAAGGGTAATAGAATTGTTTTCATAGATGGAAAGGTTGTAGTATGGGATAAAAACTAAAGCATAAAATATGTAAGGATGATTGAGATCTGTGAAGGAAGACTTTACATATTGATAAATCCCCTTGCTCAAGATTTTGTTCACATTGAAATTATCCCATGTGAATTTTGGCATATAATATTTGGTCGTATTCACTACAAAACCTTACCAACCCTAAATTAAATAGTGAATGGCATTTCCAAAATGAAAGAAGATCATGAAGGATTTTGTAAGGCATGTGCATTGGGTAAGAACACCAAGAGACAATTTGGAAGTAGTGCTTCAAGGTCAAAAGAAATCTTGGATCTCATTCACTCCGATGTCTGTGGTACTATGACTCCAAATTCGCTTGGAGCTCATCTATATTATGTCACATTCATAGATGATCATTCAAGGAAATCTTGGGTTTACTTAATGAAATCCAAGGATGAAGTATTTATCAAATTTCACGAATTCAAAGCTGAAGTAGAGAACCTTACAGAAAGGAGAATAAAGATATTAAGGTATGATAATGAGGAGAATACACATCCAAGTAAACTATAGCCTTCTGTAAGGAGTATGGGATTAAGAGGCAGCTAATAGTCCCATATAATCCAAAACAAAATGGAGTTGTAGAACAAAAGAATCGGCCCATTGAAGAAAGTGTAAAAGCTATGCTACATGATTAAGATTTGTCGAAATTTCTATGGGGTGAAGCTAAGAACACAACTATATACATACAAAATCAAAGTCCCCACAGGTCACTAGATAACATGACTCTTGAAGAAGGGTTCACTAGGAAGAAACCAAGCATGGATAATCTCTGAATTTTTGGTTGTCCTGTCTAAACCGAAGGACAAAAGAAAGAAGTTGGATCCATCAGGCATGAAGGGAACATTTTTTGGCTACATTAATCCTTCAAAATCATATAACATCTATATAAAAGAAGGAAAATGAATAAAAGTAATTCGAGTTGTGATATTTGACGAAAGTATTTCGTTCAAGAAATCAAAGGATCTCCCTATGGACTCTAATGATGAAGAAATTATAGTATTTGAATAATAAGTTATTAGGGAGGAAGAAGAATCAGATCATGAAGATGAAGGCCTCAGTGGACCTATACAACCTATGGTAATCCTCGATACTAGAAAGATACTTAATTGGTTGAAGTATACTCTACTTTATGCAGAAGGTCATGGAGCAGTCAAAAGCACATTGAGGGAAAGTAATAAACCCAAAAGATATTTTGGGTAGGCATCCTATATGAAGACGATGATAGAAGCAAATCCATCCACCTTTGAAGAAGCTATCACACATCAAGAATGGAAGGATGCCATAAATGAAGAGTATCAATTGATAATGAAAAATAGAGTTTGGGAGATCATACCTAGGCCTCAAGATAAATTACTTATAATAACATGTATATAATGTGCACCACCTATGAACCCAAAGATTAATGCTCAATATTTCAAAGGATCACGTTTATTTTATAAGGGTAATTTAATACACATCCTTTAAGAAGGTATATTTTTTCCATCGTTTATATTTATGAAAACAATAAATATTAAAAAAATAAAAATAAAAATATTTCTTTAATAATTTATCAATGTTAAGATTTCCAATTTTAAATTCATCAATAAGTATTATATATTTCATATTAAATGAATTTTGGTGTCCAAAAATGTGTAACTAGGTTCGGCCTTCATAAATATGAAATGTACTTTTGATTCTTGTATTTTTGTAAAATGAAAGAAAAATTATTATTGTTATTTTTGGAAAATGGGTTGTATGCTCAAAGTCTTTCATTTTAGAGGTCAATCACCCATTGAGTGCTTCTAGGGTTTGTCCTTGGTCAAGAAGTAAAAATAGTCATTGTCATAAGTTGAAGACCCCATCAGACACATTGTAACTTGTAAAGAAAATTATTTTTGTATTTAAAAGTGTCAAAATACCCTTCAATACCAAGTCGGTCTGGAAGCTAAGAAGTTGACCCATTTTGAGGAGCCACGTCCACCTTGGGACTCACTCATTGCTCACTCATTCAAGCGAAAAAAGGAGAAAAAGAAAGCTAGCAAAGAAGGAAGAGGACAAAGAAAGTTTGTTTATGGGCTAATTCTCTCACACACATGTGAAGAAAAAGAGTTATGGTTTGTTGCTTCGAGGTCAAAATTCTCTGTCTGCCATAAGAGGATCAAAGTTACTGGAAGAAGGATCTAATACGTCACGTACTAGCCCTAGACAAGGAAGCAATGCAAGCAAAGTTGTTGGAAGGCATTGGAAGATAATTTTGCTCACACATGTGGATGCAGTAACAGTTGCAGGGGGCAAAAATTTCAGACCTGCAGTAGAGGTTGAAATTCTAAAGCTGGGGTTCGAAGTTGTGTTGCTAGAAGAAATTTGTTTGGGTCTAAATTGGACAAAAGGAATCACATCTTCCAGGAGGTCAGACTTGGTATTGAAAGGGTATTTGCCTTGGTCTAGAGGTCTTGTAATTCATCAATTGAAGAATTAATAAGAATAGAAGAGATTTGTAGGTTAACCTCTCAAGTGGAGAGGTTTTGGTCATGGCTTGCAACCTATATTTTATGTTATTGTGTGCTATTTTACTTATTGTTTTGATAGATCATTGATGATAAAAACAAACATAATTATAAGTAATAAAAGTAAAAATACATCACAAGCAGTTATCAAGTAAAGAGAAATCAAACTAACTACCGCCCTATAGATTTCTTAACATGGTATCAGAGCTAAGGTTGGCTAAGGGCATGATGAAGATATATTCTACATGGAAGAAGTTCTTGAAGAAGTGTTCAAAGTGTTATCACCAAAAAAATTGATCATCGAGCCTAATTTACTAGATGGATCGAAGTACACCATGTAAAGCCAATTTTACCATAGTACAATTACATTCACTGTGAGAAATTACTTAATAAACCACCTTTGTTAAGTAATTTATAGTTAAACCCATGAAATAATTAAATAAATCACTATTTATTTGATTTTATTCTAGGAATAATTAATTAAACCATTGTTCAATTATTATTCCTTGTCATATTTGACACAATCATGAAAAATAAACAAATAAATAATTAATTACCTTATTTTTCTCTAAGAATAATTAATTAATCACTAAATAATTATAATTCTTTGTCTAATTTGACTAAATCCATTAGGAATAATTAAATAAATTCTTATTTGTTTATTATTCCTTAACTAATTTCTTGAGATGATAAATAAATCATTTATTTATTTATTTATTATTTCTACATAAAAATTTAAATACTTTTTCCCTCCTAAACAAATATAATAAAATATTCCAAGTGGTTTTCCCAAGAATGGGGTTAAATATATTTTACTATTGCTCATTATTCGAGGATAACTCAATATTTTATTATAAATATAAGAGTTTTCCATTCATTAACCACTTTTGATTATTTTCATTGTTGCACTCATTGTTGTAACTCTAATTATTTGCGTTGTCGCACACCATATTTTTGTTGGGTTTACACATTATATAGGAGAGAGACTCTACACAAGGTAAAGACATTTGAGGATAGCCAAGAATCCATCCCATAGAGGGGCACTGGTACCATTTATTTTTTCCCTTCACAGGTGTTATAATAAAACTATTCTTTGTATATCTCGTTTCCGTTGGATGATTGGAGTTATTACTATTTCTTTTTTATGTTTAACTATGATTGTGGCATAAATCCAGACTTTGGCAGATTTTGTTTCTATCAGTTGTTGTAGATCTACAATGTTTAACAACCATTTATATTGTTGAGATTGTTTGTCATTCATAATATTAAGTGGGTTCTTTTCATACATCTTTGAGAAGAAAACACTACAACACAAAGGAAACAAGTCATCTCAAGAAGGGTATCAAAGAAATATGGGATCTCTTATTATCTCTTAAGAAGGAAGTGATCAAGACATCTACAAAAGATAAAGGTTTATTCTCAACGCTCAGTGGTATGTTTCAACATGAGAATATTTGGGCAATAGATAGCGGAGGATCAAGACATATGCCTGGTCAACACAAGAAAATAAAAACATTGTTAAAAGGAAAGTCATCATACTCCATAGAGCTTGGTGACAATAAAAGCTACCATGTGAGAGGAATTGGATCAACCTTGCTGGAGATGGAGAATGGAGGAAATGTCATCTCAACAGTATCCTATTTGTTCCAGGTTTGGATAGGAATTTACTTTCCATTTCATGCCTTGAACACAAGGGTAATAGAATTGTTTTCATAGATGGAAAGGTTGTAGTATGGGATAAAAACTAAAGCATAAAATATGTAAGGATGATTGAGATCTGTGAAGGAAGACTTTACATATTGATAAATCCCCTTGCTCAAGATTTTGTTCACATTGAAATTATCCCATGTGAATTTTGGCATATAATATTTGGTCGTATTCACTACAAAACCTTACCAACCCTAAATTAAATAGTGAATGGCATTTCCAAAATGAAAGAAGATCATGAAGGATTTTGTAAGGCATGTGCATTGGGTAAGAACACCAAGAGACAATTTGGAAGTAGTGCTTCAAGGTCAAAAGAAATCTTGGATCTCATTCACTCCGATGTCTGTGGTACTATGACTCCAAATTCGCTTGGAGCTCATCTATATTATGTCACATTCATAGATGATCATTCAAGGAAATCTTGGGTTTACTTAATGAAATCCAAGGATGAAGTATTTATCAAATTTCACGAATTCAAAGCTGAAGTAGAGAACCTTACAGAAAGGAGAATAAAGATATTAAGGTATGATAATGAGGAGAATACACATCCAAGTAAACTATAGCCTTCTGTAAGGAGTATGGGATTAAGAGGCAGCTAATAGTCCCATATAATCCAAAACAAAATGGAGTTGTAGAACAAAAGAATCGGCCCATTGAAGAAAGTGTAAAAGCTATGCTACATGATTAAGATTTGTCGAAATTTCTATGGGGTGAAGCTAAGAACACAACTATATACATACAAAATCAAAGTCCCCACAGGTCACTAGATAACATGACTCTTGAAGAAGGGTTCACTAGGAAGAAACCAAGCATGGATAATCTCTGAATTTTTGGTTGTCCTGTCTAAACCGAAGGACAAAAGAAAGAAGTTGGATCCATCAGGCATGAAGGGAACATTTTTTGGCTACATTAATCCTTCAAAATCATATAACATCTATATAAAAGAAGGAAAATGAATAAAAGTAATTCGAGTTGTGATATTTGACGAAAGTATTTCGTTCAAGAAATCAAAGGATCTCCCTATGGACTCTAATGATGAAGAAATTATAGTATTTGAATAATAAGTTATTAGGGAGGAAGAAGAATCAGATCATGAAGATGAAGGCCTCAGTGGACCTATACAACCTATGGTAATCCTCGATACTAGAAAGATACTTAATTGGTTGAAGTATACTCTACTTTATGCAGAAGGTCATGGAGCAGTCAAAAGCACATTGAGGGAAAGTAATAAACCCAAAAGATATTTTGGGTAGGCATCCTATATGAAGACGATGATAGAAGCAAATCCATCCACCTTTGAAGAAGCTATCACACATCAAGAATGGAAGGATGCCATAAATGAAGAGTATCAATTGATAATGAAAAATAGAGTTTGGGAGATCATACCTAGGCCTCAAGATAAATTACTTATAATAACATGTATATAATGTGCACCACCTATGAACCCAAAGATTAATGCTCAATATTTCAAAGGATCACGTTTATTTTATAAGGGTAATTTAATACACATCCTTTAAGAAGGTATATTTTTTCCATCGTTTATATTTATGAAAACAATAAATATTAAAAAAATAAAAATAAAAATATTTCTTTAATAATTTATCAATGTTAAGATTTCCAATTTTAAATTCATCAATAAGTATTATATATTTCATATTAAATGAATTTTGGTGTCCAAAAATGTGTAACTAGGTTCGGCCTTCATAAATATGAAATGTACTTTTGATTCTTGTATTTTTGTAAAATGAAAGAAAAATTATTATTGTTATTTTTGGAAAATGGGTTGTATGCTCAAAGTCTTTCATTTTAGAGGTCAATCACCCATTGAGTGCTTCTAGGGTTTGTCCTTGGTCAAGAAGTAAAAATAGTCATTGTCATAAGTTGAAGACCCCATCAGACACATTGTAACTTGTAAAGAAAATTATTTTTGTATTTAAAAGTGTCAAAATACCCTTCAATACCAAGTCGGTCTGGAAGCTAAGAAGTTGACCCATTTTGAGGAGCCACGTCCACCTTGGGACTCACTCATTGCTCACTCATTCAAGCGAAAAAAGGAGAAAAAGAAAGCTAGCAAAGAAGGAAGAGGACAAAGAAAGTTTGTTTATGGGCTAATTCTCTCACACACATGTGAAGAAAAAGAGTTATGGTTTGTTGCTTCGAGGTCAAAATTCTCTGTCTGCCATAAGAGGATCAAAGTTACTGGAAGAAGGATCTAATACGTCACGTACTAGCCCTAGACAAGGAAGCAATGCAAGCAAAGTTGTTGGAAGGCATTGGAAGATAATTTTGCTCACACATGTGGATGCAGTAACAGTTGCAGGGGGCAAAAATTTCAGACCTGCAGTAGAGGTTGAAATTCTAAAGCTGGGGTTCGAAGTTGTGTTGCTAGAAGAAATTTGTTTGGGTCTAAATTGGACAAAAGGAATCACATCTTCCAGGAGGTCAGACTTGGTATTGAAAGGGTATTTGCCTTGGTCTAGAGGTCTTGTAATTCATCAATTGAAGAATTAATAAGAATAGAAGAGATTTGTAGGTTAACCTCTCAAGTGGAGAGGTTTTGGTCATGGCTTGCAACCTATATTTTATGTTATTGTGTGCTATTTTACTTATTGTTTTGATAGATCATTGATGATAAAAACAAACATAATTATAAGTAATAAAAGTAAAAATACATCACAAGCAGTTATCAAGTAAAGAGAAATCAAACTAACTACCGCCCTATAGATTTCTTAACATGGTATCAGAGCTAAGGTTGGCTAAGGGCATGATGAAGATATATTCTACATGGAAGAAGTTCTTGAAGAAGTGTTCAAAGTGTTATCACCAAAAAAATTGATCATCGAGCCTAATTTACTAGATGGATCGAAGTACACCATGTAAAGCCAATTTTACCATAGTACAATTACATTCACTGTGAGAAATTACTTAATAAACCACCTTTGTTAAGTAATTTATAGTTAAACCCATGAAGAATA
>APFE030878113.1:230296-262455 GCA_000404065.3 Pinus taeda
AGAATAATTAAATAAATCACTATTTATTTGATTTTATTCTAGGAATAATTAATTAAACCATTGTTCAATTATTATTCCTTGTCATATTTGACCCAACCATGAAAAATAAACAAATAAATCATTAATTACCTTATTTTTCTCTAAGAATAATTAATTAATTGCTAATTAATTATAATTCTTTGTCAAATTTGGCTAAATACCTTAGGAATAATTAAATAAATTCTTATTTGTTTATTATCCTTAACTAATTTCTTGAGATGATAAATAAATAATTTATTTATTATTTCTAAATAAAAGTTTAAATACTTTTTCCCTCCTGAACAAATATCATAAAATATTCCAAGTGGTTTTTCCAGGAATGGGGTTATTAATATTTTATTATTGCTCATTATTCAAGGATAACTCAATATTTTATTATAAATATAAGAGTTTTCCATTCATTAACCACTTTTGATTATTTTCATTGTTGCACTCATTGTTGTAACTCTCATTATTTTCATTGTCGCACACCATATTTTTGTTGGGTTTACACATTATAGAGGAGAGAGACTCTACACAAGCTGAAGATGCTTGAGGATAGCCAAGAATCCATCCCATAGAGGGGGACTGGTAACATTTATTGTTTCCCTTCACAGGTGTTATAATAAAACTATTCTTTGTATATCTCGTTTCCATTGGATGATTGGAGTTATTACTATTTCTTTTTTATGTTTAACTATGATTGTGGCATAAATCGAGACTTTGGTAGATTTTGTTTCCATCAGTTTTTGCAGATCTACAATGTTTAACAACCATTTATATTGTTGAGATTGTTTATCATTCATAATCTTAAGTGGGTTCTTTTCGTACATCTTTGAGAAGAAAACACTACAACACAAAGGAAACAAGTCATCTCAAGAAGGGTATCAAAGAAATATGGGATCTCTTATTATCTCTTAAGAAGGAAGTGATCAAGACATCTACAAAGGATAAAGGTTTATTCTCAACACTCAGTGGTATGTTTCAACATGAGAATATTTGGGCAATAGACAGTGGAGGATCAAGACATATGACTGGTCAACACAAGAAAATAAAAACATTGTTAAAAGGAAAGTCATCATACTCCATAGAGCTTGGTGACAATAAAAGCTACCATGTGAGAGGAATTGGATCAACCTTGCTGGAGATAGATAATGGAGGAAATCTCATCTCAACAATATCCTATTTGTTCCAGGTTTGGATAAGATTTTACTTTCCATTTCATGCCTTGAACACAAGCGTAATAGAATTGTTTTCATAGATGGAAAGGTTGTAGTATGGGATAAAAACTAAAGCATAAAATATGTAAGGATGATTGAGATCTGTGAAGGAAGACTTTACATATTGATAAATCCCCTCGCTCAAGCTTCTATTCACATTGAAATTATCCCATGTGAATTTTGGCATATAATATTTGGTCATATTCACTACAAAATCTTACCAACCCTAAATTAAATACTGAATGACATTCCCAAAATGAAAGAAGATCGTGAAGGATTTTGCAAGATATGTGCATTGGGTAAGAACACCAAGAGACAATTTGGAAGTAGTGCTTCAAGGTCAAAAGAAATCTTGGATCTCATGCACTCCGATGTTTGTGGTACTATGACTCCAAATTCGCTTGGATCTCATCTATATTATGTCACATTCATAGATGATCATTCAAGGAAATCTTGGGTTTACTTAATGAAATCCAAGGATGAAGTATTTATCCAATTTCATGAATTCAAAGCTAAAGTAGAGAACCTTACAGAAAGGAGAATAAAGCTATTAAGGTATGATAATATAGGAGAATACACATCCAAGTAAATTATAGCCTTTTGTAAGGAGTATGGGATTAAGAGGCAGTTAATAGTCCCATATAATCCAGAAAAAAATGGAGTTGTAGAACAAGAGAATCGTTCCATTGAAGAAAGTGTAAAAGCTATGCTACATGATCAAGATTTGTTGAAATTTCTATGGGGTGAAGCTAATAACACAACTATATTTATACAAAATCAAAGTCCCCACAGGTCACTAGATAACATGACTCTTGAAGAAGGGTTCACTAGAAAGAAACCAAGCATGGATAACCTCTGAATTTTTGGTTGTCCTATCTAACCTGAAGGACAAAAGAAAGAAGTTGGATCCATTAGGCATGAAGAGAACATTTGTTGGCTACATTAATCCTTCAAAGGCATATAACATCTATATAGAAGAAGGAAAATGAATAAAAGTCATTCGAGCTGTGATATTTGACAAAAGTATTGCATTCAAGAAATCAAAGGATCTCCCTATGGACTCTAATGATGAAGAAATTATAGTATTTGAATAATAAGTTATTAGGGAGGAAGAAGAATCAGATCATGAAGATGAAGGTCCCAGTGAACCTATACAACCTATGGTAATCCTTGATACTAGAAAGATACTTAATTGGTTGAAGTCTACTCTACTTGATGCAGAAGGTCATGGAGTAGTCAAAAGCACATTGAGGGAAAGTAATAAACCCAAAAGATATTTTGGGTATGCATCCTATATGAAGACGATGATAGAAGCAGATCCATCCACCTTTGAAGAAGATATCACACATCAAGAATGGAAGGATGCCATCAATGAAGAGTATCAATTGATAATGAAAAATAGAGTTTGGGAGATCGTACCTACGCCTGAAGATAAATTACTTATATTAACATGTATATAATGTGCACCACATATGAACCCAAAGATTAATTCTCAATATTTCAAAGGATCACATTTATTTTATAAGGGTATTTTAATACATATCCTTTAAGAAGGTATATTTTTTCCATCATTTATTTTTATGAAAAAAATAAATATTAAAAAAAATAAAAATAAAAATATTTCTTTAATAATTTATCAATGTTAAGATTTCCAGTTTTAAATTCATCAATAAGTATTATATCTTTCATATATATGAATTTGGTGTTCAAAAATGTGTAAATAGGTTCGGCCTTCATAAATATGAAATGTACTTTTGATTCTTGTATTTTTGTAAAATGAAAGAAAAATTATTATTGTTATTTTTGGAAAATGGGTTGTATGCTCAAAGTCTTTCATTTTAGAGGTCAATCACCCATTGAGTGATTCTAGGGTTTGTCCTCGGTCAAGAAGTAAAAATAGTCATTGTCCTAAGTTGAAGACCCCATTGGACACATTGTAACTTGTAAAGAAAATTATTTTTGTATTTAAAAGTGTCAAAATACCCTTCAATACCAAGTCGGCCTGGATGCTAAGAAGTCGACCCATTTTGAGGAGCCATGTCCACCTTGGGTCTCACTCATTACTCACTCATTCAAGAGAAAAAAGGAGAAAAATAAAGCTAGCAAAGAAGGAAGAGGACAAAGAAAGTTTGTGTATGGGCTAATTCTCTCACACACATGTGAAGAAGAAGAGTTATGGTTTGTTGCTTCGAGGTCGAAATTCTCTTCCTGCCATAAGAGGATAAAAGTTACTAGAAGAAAGATCTAATAGGTCACGTACTAGCCCTAGACAAGGAAGCAAGGCAAGCAAAGTTGTTGGAAGGCATTGGAAGGATAATTTCACTCACACATATGGATGCAGTAGCAGTTGCAGGGAGCGAAAATTTTCAGACCTGCGGTAGAGGTTGAAATTATGAAGCTGGGGTTTGAAGTTGTGTTGCTGGAAGAGATTTGTTTGGGTCTAAATTGGACAAAAGGAATCACATCTTCCAGGAGGTCAGACTTGGTACTAAAAAGGCATTGGCCTTTGTCTAAAGGTCTTGTAATTCATCAATTGAATTATTAATAAGAATAGAAGAGATTTGTAGGTTAACCCCTCAAGTGGAGAGGTTTTGGCCCAGGCTTGCAGCCTATATTTTATGTTCTTGCGTGCTATTTTACTTCTTGCTTTGCTAGATCATTGATGATAAGAACAAACATAACAATAAGTAAGAAAAGTAAAAAAACATCACAAGCAGTTATCAAGTAAAGAGAAATCAAACTAACTCCCTATAGATTTCTTAACATGGTATCAGAGCTAAGGCTGGCTAAGGGCATGATGAAGATATATTCTACATGGAAGAAGTTATTGAAGAAGTGTTCAAAGTGTTATCACCAAAAAAATTGATCATCTAGCCTAATTTACTAGATGGATCAAAGTACACTATGTAAAGCCAATTTTACCATAATACAATTACATTCACTGTGAGAAATTACTTAATAAACCACCTTTGTTAAGTAATTTATAGTTAAACCCATGAAGAATAATTAAATAAATCACTATTTATTTGATTTTATTCTAGGAATAATTAATTAAACCATTGTTCAATTATTATTCCTTGTCATATTTGACCCAACCATGAAAAATAAACAAATAAATCATTAATTACCTTATTTTTCTCTAAGAATAATTAATTAATTGCTAATTAATTATAATTCTTTGTCAAATTTGGCTAAATACCTTAGGAATAATTAAATAAATTCTTATTTGTTTATTATCCTTAACTAATTTCTTGAGATGATAAATAAATAATTTATTTATTATTTCTAAATAAAAGTTTAAATACTTTTTCCCTCCTGAACAAATATAATAAAATATTCCAAGCGGTTTTTCCAAGAATGGGGTTATTAATATTTTATTATTGCTCATTATTCAAGGATAACTCAATATTTTATTATAAGTATAAGAGTTTTCCATTCATTATCCACTTTTGATTATTTTCATTATTGCACTCACTGTGGTAACTCTAATTATTTTCATTGTGGCACACCATATTTTTGCTGGGTTTACACATTATAGATGAGAGAGACTCTACACAAGTTGAAGATCTTTGAGGATAGCCAAGAATCCATCCCATAGAGGGGGACTAGTAACATTTATTTTTTCCCTTCACAGGGGCTATAATAAAACTATTCTTTGTATATCTGGTTTCCATTGGATGATTGTAGTTATTACTATTTCTTTTTTATGTTTAACTATGATTGTGGCATAAATCGAGACTTTGGTAGATTTTGTTTCTATCAGTTGTTGCAGATTTACAATGTTTAACAACCATTTATATTGTTGAGATTGTTTGTCATTCATAATCTTAAGTGGGTTCTTTTCATAAATCTTTGAGAAGAAACCACTACAACACAAAGGAAACAAGTCATCTCAAGAAGGGTATCAAAGAAATATGGGATCTCTTATTCTCTCTTAAGAAGGAAGTGATCAAGAAATCTACAAAGGATAAAGGTTTATTCTCAACACTCAGTGGTATGTTTCAACATGAGAATATTTGGGCAATAGACAGTGGAGGATCAAGACACATGATTGGTCAACACAAGAAAATAAAAACATTATTAAAAGGAAAGTCATGATACTCCATAGATCTTGGTGAAAATAAAAGCTACCATGTGAGAGGAATTGGATCAACCTTGCTGGAGATGGAGAATGGAGGAAATTTCATCTCAACAATATCCTATTTGTTCTAGGTTTGGATAAGAATTTACTTTCCATTTCATGCCTTGAACACAAGGGTAATAGAATTGTTTTCATAAATGGAAAGGTTGTAGTATGGGATAAAAACTAAAGCATAAAATATGTAAGGATGATTGAGATATGTGAAGGAAGACTTTACATATTGATAAATCCCCTCGCTCAAGCTTCTGTTCACATTGAAATTATCCCATGTGAATTTTGGCATATAATATTTGGTCATATTCACTACAAAATCTTACCAACCCTAAATTAAAGAGTGAATGGCATTCCCAAAATGAAAGAAGATCATGAAGGATTTTGCAAGGTATGTGCATTGGGTAAGAACACCAAGAGACAATTTGGAAGTAGTGCTTCAAGCTCAAAAGAAATCTTGGATCTCATTCACTCCAACGTTTGTGGTACTATGACTCCAAATTCGCTTGGAGCTCATCTATATTATGTCACATTCATAGATGATCATTCAAGGAAATCTTGGGTTTACTTAATGAAATCCAAGGATGAAGTATTTATAAAATTTCACGAATTCAAAGCTAAAGTAGAGAACCTTACAGAAAGGAGAATAAAGATATTAAGGTATGATAATGGAGGAGAATACACATCCAAGTAAATTATAGCCTTCTGTAAGGAGTATGGGATTAAGAGGCAGCTAATAGTCCCATATAATCCAGAACAAAATGGAGTTGTAGAACAAAATAATTGGTCCATTGAAGAAAGTGTAAAAGCTATGTTACATGATCAAGATTTGTCGAAATATCTATGGGGTGAAGCTAAGAACACAACTATATACATACAAAATCAAAGTCCCCATAGGTCACTAGATAACATGACTCTTGAAGAATGGTTCACTAGGAAGAAACCAAGCATGGATAATCTCTGAATTTTTGGTTGTCCTGTCTAAACCAAAGGACAAAAGAAAGAAGTTGGATCCATCAGGCATGAAGGGAACATTTTTTGGCTACATTAATCCTTCAAAGGCATATAACATCTATATAAAAGAATGAAAATGAATAAAAGTCATTCGAGCTATGATATTTGACGAAAGTATTGTATTCAAGAAATCAAAGGATCTCCCTATGGACTCTAATGATGAAGAAATTATAGTATTTGAATAATAAGTTATTAGGGAGGAAGAAGAATCAGATCATGAAGATGAAGGTCCCAGTGAACCTATACAACCTATGGTAATCCTCAATACTAGAAAGATACATAATTCGTTGAAGTCTACTCTACTTGATGCAGAAGGTCATGGAGCAGTCAAAAGCACATTGAGGGAAAGTAATAAACCCAAAAGATATTAAGGGTATGCATCCTATATGAAGATGATGATAGAAGTAGATCCATCCACCTTTGAAGAAGCTATCACACATAAAGAATGGAAGGATGCCATAAATGAGGAGTATCAATCGATAATGAAAAATAGAGTTTGGGAGATCGTATCTGGGCCTGAAGATAAATCGATGGTAACTTCCAAGTGACTTTACAAGATTAAATAGGCAATATTTGTGGCTAGGGACTTCTCTCAAGAGGAAGGGATTGATTATGAAGAGAAATTTTCACCTACAACAAGGTATACAATTGTACATTCATTGGTTTCTTTAGCAGCATCGATGGGATGGAACATCCACCAAATGGATGTCAATATTGCATTTCTGAATGGAATCTTTGATGAAGAAGTTTATATAGGTAAACCATTTGGATTTGAAGTCAAATATAAATAGGCTTATGTTTTCAGGTTTAAGAAGGCTTTATATGGCCTTAAGCAAGCACCAAGGACATGGTATGCTAGGATGGATGCATACCTACAAAGATTGGGCTTCACAAAGAGTTATGTTGATCTAAATATTTACATCAAGGTTGTAAAGTGTGAGCCTATAGTCATTCTTATGTATGTGGATGATCTCTCTTGACAGGTGTGGAAGGTCGAATCCAAGAGTGCAAAAATAAACTAGCAATAGAATTTGACATGAAGTATATAGGGTTTATGCACAACTATTTGGGACTGGAAGTCTGGTAGGGACATGCTGAAATTTATTTAGTTCAAGGTAAGTATGTCATAAATATGTTGAAGGGGTTTTAAATGATGGATTGCAAACCTCTGACAACCCCAATGATCACAAACTTGAGGAGACTAAGAAGTTTTGAATCAATCGCTATGGATCCTACTAGGTATAAACAATTGATTGGCTCATTGACGTACTTGGTGAATACTTGAGTAGACATATGTTTTGCAGTGAATGTTCTTAGTCTATTTCAAGTGGATCTGAAGCATGATCATTAGATAGAACCTAAGAGTATATTGAGATATATGCAAGGAACAATCCACTACTTCCTGAAATATGATAGGAGGAATGATGTCCACTTTATTGGATATGCAGATTCTGACTAGGAAGGCAATGAGAAGGATGGAAGAAGCATTACAGAATGATGTTTTAGTTTGGGGTCCTCCATGGTCTCATTGATGAGAAAAAAAATAAGAATCAGTTGCTTTGAGTAGTTTTCAGGATGAATATATTATATCTTGTGAAGTGATTATAGAAGTTGTCTAGTTGAGGAAGTTGTTTTTCGACTTAATTGAAGGACCAATGGACCCTATAATGACACATTGTGATAACACCAGTAGTATCAGATTGTTTGAAGACCCATGATTTCATGGAAAGACAAATAATATAAACAACAAGTATCACTACATTCAGAATCTAGTACAAGATGGTGCGTTGCAACTAAAATATATCTCCATCGATGAGTAAGTAGCTGACATACTGAAAAAAATTCTTCCTAATAAGAAGCTTGTGTATTTGAGAAACAAGCTTGGTTTGGTTGATATATCTTGTCTTGTTCAGAGGGAGGGATAGGCACATCATTCTTGTCTTCATTTGGGAAGAAAAAATGGAGGATTGGGTAAACTTAAGGCAACTGATACTCTTTGAGAATGAGGTAGGGCATCCAAGATAAGGGTAGTCGAGGACTGCTATTCATTGAGGACTAGCTATCCAATATAAGAATATTACAAGAAAGACATACTCTTTGAAAACCAGAGTCGGGTATGTTCCTTGAGAGACAATGATGATGGTCTCTATAAATCGTTGATCTCACCAGCATTGTGCTCTAACCTTGTTTAGAGATAGAGTTTTTAGTCAAGGCCTTGCTATGTGAAAATGTTGGTTGTTATGATGCTAAAACAGTTGGGTTACCAATTTGAATCTTCTTATGAGATCTATTCAGATTGATAATATCAATGTACCATTTATGAATACCTCCCTAGTTAAGAGGGAACGCTGAAAAATATGTAACTAGGTTTGGTCTTCATAAAAATGAAATGTACTTTTGATCCTATATTTTTATAAAATGAAATAAAAAATATTATTGTTATTTTTGGATCATGGGTTTCATGCTCAAGGTCTTTCATTTTAGATTTCAAGCACCCATTGAGTGCTTTTAGGGTTTGTCCTAGGTCATGAAGTCAAAAATGTCATTGTCATAAGTTGAAGACCCCATCAAGCATGTTGAGAAATGGAAACAAGAAATTCCAACTTAATTTGTCCTTGAATTGAACTGTGAATTAAAATCGAATTCTATTCTCATAACAACTTATAAATAGTTAATTAAGTTTAATTAACTTAATTAGCTTAGGAATTTCGAGTTGGAATTCTTTCTGTAGTCATGTATATGTTCGCCCTATTTTATAGGGGTCCAGTATGAGTTAATTGTGACTTGTAATTATACAACTCAGTTTACTAAGTTAAGTTCAGTTAAATTAGCTCCAAACTATTTGAGGAACTAATAGTGAGTTAACATTCAATTGGTGCACTAATGCACTCAACTAGTGCTACTCCAGTTAACTGAAGATTCCCTCATCGGAAACTCATGCATGTCGAATTAGAGAAAAACCTAGTTGAGACTAGAGTGCAGGGAAAATGTACTATTAGTTGTATAATTTTGTGAGTTGTATAGATCATGCATGTAGTCAGGAACTAAACCTTGAAGAGATTACACAGTTTTGGATGCATTGGTTTCCCATTAATGTGGGCTAATCAGCCATAGGAATTGCGCAAGGAAATAGGGGCTTAGAGAGCAGGATAATTGGCTAAGTGTTGGCCAAGAGTTTTCTTGTGAGATGAAGATCGATTTTACTGAGTGTTGGGATTGTTCTTGTGAGAAAAAGCATTATATTATCATATCAGATTTTTTATTAAGGCAATGCGGATAGTGGGGTTTTGAGCCGTGGCTTTCCCTGGATACTTATTGTGTTATGTGTATTTTATTATCTTCCTCTTGCCAATTATAGTTTGCATCGATCTTTATGTGCTTTTGCTGTAAAGAGTAGAGTAGATTCTTGTATCTTGTTTTAGTACATTACATGAGCTGCTGAATCTATAGGAAAATCTACATGACATCAAAGCTGAGAACAATATACTAGGGGATATTTCGAATTTTTGAGTTTCTGGGTTACAGGTGAAAGTCGAATTTGCAATACATACTTTAGGATCGACAGATGGTGTTCTATGGTTTGCGGCTTGAGTATGACTTGGAAGGAAGCTCAAATTTTATAGTTCATAGGGACAAGATGGAGGTTGTGCTAGAGGATAATGTCTTGAAGGAATTTGTTGAACATGAAATTCCTAAGCCAACAACTATGGATGCACAAAACTTGGCCGAATGGAAAAAGTGTGTGGCGAAGGCAAGGTAGATAATCCTTGAGGGATTTCAAGAACACATTGTCTCAAGTCTCCATGGAAAGGAAACTACGCATGCTATGTGGAAAAACATTGAAGGACTTGTAATAGAATAGAAGTGACCAAAGGAAGTTAGCACTGAAGGATAAACTTCAAAAAATCAAAATGGAGAAAGGAAATACTATTCCAAAATACTTGACCAAGTTCACTCAATGTCTTGATGAACTTGGAAGTTTTGGAATCATGGTTGCCGAGGAAGATATGGTGAGTCTTTCTATTCTTGGATTCCCAAAGAGTTGGCATAGTTATCAGGACTCTGTCAAAGGTCAGGAGAATATGCCATATTGGGAATGACTATGGTCGGATTTGATGCAGGATGAGATACAGAGGAACACCAGGGATGGCTATTCATCAAAGACGGATGATGAAGAGAATTGTGACTTAGCAATTAAGGCAAAGAAGGGGAAAGGGAAAGCTTCCCATTCCAGATCAGATTCTTATCATGGAGGTAAGAATAAATACATGAAAAAATTTAAATGCTTTCATTGTCATAAGATGGGCCATTTTGCTACAAATTGTCCACTTAAGAAGTCCAAGGAGAATTCCTCAGGGGGAGCGGCAAGTGAGGCTTTGGCCTCTCAATTCGAATTGGAATTTTCCCTCAATACATGCATGGTGTCATCAATGATGGGAAGTGTATGGTACTTTGATAGTGGAGCTTAATTCCACATGGTTGGCGACAAAGAGTTATTCAATGACCTAGAGGAGAAATATCTCTAGATGCATATCGAGATGGGTGACAATGGGAAGTATAGTGTTACTGGATTGGGCATGATTAGTTTTCATAGGGACCATGGGGCTCCACTCACCTTGAAGAATGTTATTTATGTACCCAGGCTAAATAAGAACTTGGTATCTATTTCCATGCTTGAGGATAGAGGTTATGATGTGATCTTCTCAAAAGGAAAGGTGTTCCTTCGACACATAGCCATGGGTAAGGTAAAGAAGATAGGGATTCAGGTGAAGACTCTCTATAAGTTGGAGGTAGAGGAGTGCGTTTCTTTGAGCTCAAAAGAAAAAATGATGCAAAGTTGAGACGCCAGTGAGTTGTGTCACATGCGATTGGTCCACTTGCATCATGGGGCTTTGAAGATATTGCAACAGATCTCTACTAGTATTCCCAAAGGTACCCTTGAAAAAGTTGATACATGTAAGGGGTGTACTTTGGGAAAATACACCAAGTCTTCCTTTCACGACAGAGACAATCAAGCAGAGGCTATTCCAGAGTGAGTCCATTCAAATGTGTGTGGACTATTCTTAACAACATCCACGACCAAACATAGGTATTATGTTATGTTTGTTGATGACTATTCTCATAAATGTTGGATTTTTTTCATGTAGAAAAGGGATCAAATTTTCACAAAGTTTTGTGAGTTCAAAGCATTGGTGGAGAAAGAGTCAGGCAAGAAGGTTAAAGCTCTATGGTGTGATAACGATGGTGAATATGTCTCAAATGAGTTTAAGAACTTATGTGCAACGGAAGGGATTAAACGAGAGTTGATGGCATCCCATTACCCTCAATAGAATCGGGTGGCCAAGAGGAAGAACAAAAGCATAGTAGGGGAAGCAAGGGAAATGCTACATGATCAGGGCCTACCACTACACTCGTGGGTTGAGGCACACAACACAATGGTTTATGTTCAAAACTTTATCCCACATCTGATACTTGAGATGAAGACACCAGAGGAGGCTTATTTCGGTAAGAGGATAGATGTTGGTCACTTCAGGATTTTTGGGTCATCGGTATATTCCCATGTGACCAAATCTGCATGGAAGAAGCTTGAGCCAATAACATAGTTGGGGATTTTTTGGGGTACAATGGTACACCTCACAACTATCGGTGTACATGTCGACCAATCAGATGATAGTGGTTTGCAGGGATGTCATATTCGATGAGGAGAAGGACATACGAGTTTCCCTTGAGAGGGAGCTTGAGCTACATCTGGATGAGGATATTTTAGCTCCTAAGGTTGAGGAACCTCAAGCCACATGCAGAGGATCCGGGAATGGAGAACTCCACTCAGCCAGAGTCTTCTAGAGAGGGAAGAAAATGCACTAGAGAGGTTGACAAATTGTTGGATGATGCATAGGAGAATGTGGGAGCACCCACTTCTCAATGCAGGAAGAGGAGGTCACCTAAGAGGTACACTGGATAGATGGCTCTTATGGGCAAATGTGTTGTGACATAGCCATCTTCCTTTATGGAAGCAGTGTAACAGTTGATTTGGGTTGATACAATGGTGGAGGGGTATGGCTCCATAGTTCAAAACAATGTTTGGGATGTGGTCCCAAGACCCAAGGACAAGTCAGTGTGAGCTCCTGTTGGCTTTACAAGGTAAAGCAAGCGACAGATGGTAGTGTGGATAAGCATAAGGCCATATTTGTTTTTCGTGGATTTTCGCAAGTAGAGGGGATTGGCTATGATGAGACCTTTTCTCCTATTGCAAGGTACTCCTCAATCAGATCTATATTGGCACTATCAGCATAGATGGGTTGGAAGATCCATCAGATGGATGTGAAGACAACCTTACTTAATGGCATGATTGATGAAGAGGTGTACATAGAGAAACCTGAAGGTTTTTAAATATTTGACCATGAGTTGCATGTGTGCCGACTCAAGAGAGCATTGTATGGGCTGAAGCAAGCACCTCGTGCTTGGTACACCGAGATAGATAGATAATTCACTTTGTTAGGCTTCACGAAGAGTGAAATAGATGCGAACCTGTACCACATAGTAGCAGAAGGTAAGTTGTTCATCATTGTAATTTATGTTGATGATCTCATACTGACAGGTGATGATCATTTGATCAAATCTTGCAAGGAGGACCTTGCAAGAGAATTTCAGATGAAAGACATAGGGGTCATGCATTAATTTCTTGGCATGGAGGTATGGCAAGGAGATGGGGAGTTGTTTGTATCTCAGGGAAAGTATGCCAACGAGATACTCAAGAGATTCTGCATGGAGAGTAGTAAACCCATGGAGAGTCTTCTAGAAGGTAATTGGAGGAAGGACGATGCTACTTCGAGGGAAGTAGTGGAAGCTTCTATTTACAAGCAGCTTGTGGGTTCACTCATGTACTTGGTGAACACACAAACGAATATGTGCTATGCAGTTAACCAACTTATTCACGCGATTGTTAGGCCTACCAAGCTATATAGGAAAGCAAAAAAGCATGTGTTGAGATACCTCAGGGGCACTACTCAATATGGATTATGGTACAGATGGACAGGGGGAGTGAATCTTCAAGGCTTCATCAATGTAGATTGGGCTGGGAGTCCACCTTAGGAAGAGCACATCATGAGGGATCTTTATTATTGGGTCAACGGCAATTTCTTGGCATAGCAGGGAACAAATATCGATTGCATTCAGTTTGTTAGAGACAAAGTACATGGCTGTGAGTTAGGAAGCATGTGAGGCTATCTGGACGAGGAAGATCTTGGTTAGTTTATTTGGTCAACATATCGATCCAACTTTGATTTACTGCGATAATCAAAGTTATATCAAACTCTTTGAAAATCCATGTTTTCATGATCGTTCCAAGCATATAGATATCTGATATCACCATCTTAGATATTGTGTATTGAGGAAGATCATTTTGTTAGATTACATTCCCATGAAGGAGAAAGATGCTGGCATCTTGACAAAGGCATTATCAAGATGTAAATTCAAGTTTCATAGAGACAAGACTGGGGTAGCTGATAATCCCTTTCTTGTTGAGAGGGGCGTTGAGAAATGGCAACAAGAAATTCCAGTTTAATTTGTCCTTGAATTAAACTGTGAATTAAAATTGAATTCTATTCTCATACCAACTTGTAAATAGTTAATTAAGTTTAATTAATTTAATTATCTTAGGAATTTTGAGTTGGAAGTCTTTCTGTAGTCATGTATATGTTCTCCCTATTTTATAGGGGTCTAGTATGAGTTAAATGTGAGTCATAATTAGACAACTCAGTTTACTGAGTCAAGTTTAGTTAAATTAGTTCCAAACTGTTTGAGGAACTAATAGTGAGTTAACAGTCAGTTGGTGCACTAATGCACTCAACTAGTGCTACTCTAGTTAACTGAAGATTCCCTCATCAGAAACTCATGCATGTCAAATTAGAGAAAGAATCAGTTGAGACTAGAGTGCAGGGACAGTGTACTATCAATTGTATAGTTTTTTGAGTTGTATAAATCATGCATACAATCAGGAACTAAACCTTGAAGGGATTTTGGCAGTTTTGGATGCACTATTTTCCCATTAATATGGGCTAATCAACCATAGTAATTGCGCAAGGAAAAAGGGAATTGGAGAGCAGGAGAATTGGCTAAGTGTTGGCCAAGAGTTTCCTTATGAGTTGGAGATTGATTTTACTGAGTGTTGGGATTGTTCTTGTGAGAAAAATAATTGTATTATCATCTTGGATTTTTTATTAATGCAATACAAATAGTGGGGTTTTGAGTTGTGGATTTCCCTGGATACTTATTGTGTTATGTGTATTTGATTATGTTCCTCTTGTCGATTATTATTTGCATTGATCTTTATGTGCTTCCCCTATAAAGAGTATAGTAGATTCTTGTCTCTTGTTTTAGTACATTACATGAGCTGCCGAATCTACATGAAAATCTAGAAGGCACATTGTAACTTGTAAAGAAAATAATTTTTGTATTTAAAAGTGAAAAAATAACGTTCAAGACCAATTCGTCCTAACAGTTTAGAGACTTGTAAAGAAAACTATTTTTGTATTTAAAAGTGACAAAATAATGTTCAAGACCAATTCAGCCTAGTAGTTTAGAAGTTGACCTTTTTTGAGGAGCCACATCCTCCTTGGGAAGCCTATATAAAGGAGGGAACTCAACCTCCTTTAGGATCACTCGTCACTCATACATTCAAGTGAAGAAGGAGAACATGAAGGCTAGTGAGGAAGGAAGAGGACAAAGAAAGATTTTTTCTAGGCTAATTCTCTCTCACACATGCAAAGAAAAAGAGCTAGGGTTTGTTGCTTCATGGTCAAAATTCTCTATTTGTTGGAAGAGGATCAAAGTTATTGTAAGAAGGACTTAATAGGTCACCTACTAGCCCTAGACAAGGAAGCAAGGCAAGTGAAGTTGTTGGAAGGCCTTGGAAGGCTATTTTCACTCACACGTGTGGATGTAGTAGAAATTGTAGGGGGGCAAAAATTTCAAACTTGCAGTAGAGGCCAAAATTCTGAAGCTAGGGGTTGAAGTTGTAATTCTAGAAGAAATTTGATTAGGTTTGACATGGAAAAAAACAAGCACTTCCTCAAGGAGGGCGGACTTAGTATTGAAATGGTATTGGTCTTGGTCTAGAGGACTTGGAATTTGTCAATTAATGAATCTATAAGAAGAGAAGATATTTGCAGGATTTCCTCTCAAGTGGAGAGGTTTTGGCCCTAGCTTGCATCCTATATTATGTGTTCTTGTGTACTATTGTTCTTCTTTTTTTGGTAGTTGTTTGATAATAAGAACAAACATAATAATAATTAAGTAAGAAAAGTAAAAATACATTACAAGCAATTATCGAGTAAAGAGAAATCAAACAAACTAATGCCCTATAAATTTCTCAACAGTTGGTGGTGAATAGTAAATCAAATTTATGATTTATTAATTATTATTTTTTCTTGGTACCTGATTCTCATTTATTGCTTGATATGATGTACCCTTTCACAATATTAAAGTAATTAACGCATTCTCGAAATAACATTATGTCATATTGGTACGCACTATTTTAAGTGTCAATAAAAACTTCTTTTAGAAGCTTGGACATATTGTCTTCCCCACTTGAATTCATTTGTTATGAACATTATTAATCCTTATAGATATGGGATTTGGCATCAAAGTCAATATCTGTCTTTGTGTTTAGATATTATAATCATCATAGTACCATCTCCTTTGTTCTGTTTTGCTTTGTTTTTGACACTACAAAATACCAAAATAGTTATTCATGAATATGAGTGTAAATTACAATGGGATTGGAAAATTATAAACAAGATTCACTATTAATGTGTAGTTAAATAACAATTTTGAAGAGAAAAAAATAGACATCAAGTGAACCCAAGGAAATGAGCTCATCTTTATTACCACTAGATCTCCATATCTCTAGATCCACACATGAGTGTAAGGTTAACATGACATAGGGCCCACCATGTATCGCATGGCATCCATGTTTTGGTCCTAATGGAACTACAACTTAAACATAAATTATGGTCCACTAACCCTTCCCCCTCCACAGATTTCGATACTCGTTATTATATCTGGCCAACGCCCATCTTACCCTTTCACTTTAGTGACAACCCTCGACACCCTGAATGGTTGGATTCTAGATCTAACTCCCACTTGAGTGTAATCTAACTCATATCACATCTAAGCCCTCACATATGTATTAGTTTCGCCCAACCCCGAACCACTAGGTTATGTAGACACACTAATGAGGAAGGAAAGTAAGGGGAATTTAAGGAATTCCTTAAAGCAAGGGGGCACTACGAAAACACAAAATTTCATGAGAAGTGTTATCTAAGGCTAATCCTTGAACTCCAACAAATCACATCAGTCTACAACCCACTCACGCAAGTTTGTAACTAACACTTAAGAAATTTAACATGCATTCATTGACATGGTGAATTTTGAGTAAATAATTGGAATTATAAGACAAACAACATAAAAAAAGAAACTTGCAAAGATTCAAGTTTACAATTACTTTCAAAACGTATGAACCTACCAAAACAATCATGACTAAGGCAAAGAACTATCCAATTCCAACATTTACTATAACTGAGAAATTATAAGATAGTTGGTTAATCCTTAGTAAAATCCAAACAATCAGTCATGAACATATAATATATGATGCATGAATATGATGAAGAAGACTCTAGAAGGGTCACTTTTGTAGCTCTATTAAGATTTGAAAGAGCCAAACCTAACCACTAGTAGGATATTATGTTATTGTATAATTGGGCCATTAGGAGGAAAATGGGGTCCATTATATTTGAGTGCACCTTGGTCCATATATGAGTATATTCGCTATGAGTGGATAGAGAGGAGAAATAAAATAGGTTTTATGTTTTGTATTAGCCAACAGACCACATATCTCATTCCTCTGTATTCACATCCATTTCCATTTAGAGAAAGATAAAGAAAAGTAGCCTCACCTTCCAACAGGGTTTTCTCCCCTAAGGGTTTCCCGGAGCATATCTTGTGCCATTGTTACTTGTGACTACTCATTTTTCACTATTCTCTATTTTCCTTATTTCATAGTTGCATGCATAGGAAATAATGAGGATTCAATAAATCTAGAAAAATTAGCCCTCGTAATATAGATTTCAAATTTTCAATATATTTTATCATATCCATTATAACAAACTGTATAGTGGAATATCCATGACCATTTATAGATCAAATACTTATATTAATATGTATATAATGTAGACCACATATGAACAAAAATATCAATTCTCAATATTTCAAAGGGTCACAATTATTTTATAAGGATAATTTAATACACATCCGTTAAGAAGGTATATTTTTTCCATCATTTATTTTTAAGAAAACAGTAAATATTAAAAAAAAAAAAATTATCTCTTTAATCACTTATCAATATTAAGATTTCCAATTTTTAATTGGTCAATAAGTATTGTATCTTTCATATTATATGAACTTGGTTGTGAATAGCAAGTCAAATTTAGGATTTATTAATTATTTTTCATTTCTCTTTTTATTGGATTTCTATCGAACGATCCAGGACGTAATCCGGACGTAAAGAATGAGTGAGAAAAGTATCGTAGGTTAATAGGTCTTTTCCGTTCCGTAAAAATATTCGGGGTTTATTCGTTTTTCAGGATCAAATAGTGACGAACGGAGAGAGAGGGATTCGAACCCTCAGTACAGGAATAATACTCTACGACCAGCAATTCTTAATTTCAAATTGATCCATTTTACTATCTATTATTTGATTGATTGAATCCTTTATATTGTAAGGAATGAAAAGTCAAATGATTTGGCAATTTATCCCTCTGGAACAGATCTATATTCTTCTTAATGATAGCTCGCAATCTTTGTTGATCTGTTTTTCTTCTTACCTAATTCTCATTTATTGCTTGATATGATGTACCCTTTCACAATATTAAATTCATTAAATCGTTCTCAAAAAATCATAATGTCATATTGGCACGCACCATTTTAAGTGTCAATAAAGGATTCTTTGAGAAGCTTGGACATCTTGTCTTCCCCACTTGAATTCATTTGTTTTGAACATTATTAATCCTTATAGATATGGGATTTGGCATCAAAGTCAATATTTGTCTTTGTGTTTAGATATTACAATCATCATAATACCATCTCATTTGTTATGCTTTCCTTTTTTTTACACTAAAAAATACAAAAATAAATAGTCATGAGTATGAGTGTAAATTACAATGGAATTGGAAATTTTTTAACAAGATTTACTATTAATGTGTAGTTCAATAGAAATTTTAAATAACAAACAATATACATTAAGTGAAGCCAAGAAAATGAACTTATCTCTCTTACCAACAGATCCCCATATCTCTAGGTCCACACATGAGTGTAAGGTTAATATGAAATAGGGCCCAACATGTACCACATGGAATCCATGTGGTGCCACTCTTGGAATTGCCACGCCAACATAAAATAGGGTTCACTAACCCTTCCCCCCTCCACATATTTTGATACTCACTATTATATATGGCCAATACCCATATGACACTTTCAATTTAGTGACACATCTTAACACCTTGAATGTTTGGATCCTTGATCTAACTTGCACTTGAGTGTAATCTAGCTCGGATCACATTTGAACCCTTGCATATGTATTGGTTCTGCCCAACCTCGGACCACCAGATTGTGTAGGCGCTGTTGGGTCTAAAATGTGGATGCAAATTAGAGTTTAATTTAATGTCAACCCGGGAAGGTAAACTTAGAAGTGCCTATCTAAAATATATAGATCTAGAAAGATTTCTAATTTGTCAGAGATCTTATGGTTCCCTTACAAGAACACATGTATTTTAAGATTTCTTCCAACAATTAGAATATCTAACAAGAATCTAATTCATTTACGTAATATATGAGGAAAGAGGCTCCTAACTTAGGATAACCAGGTTGTCCTTCCCTACAATACTTCTTTCATGAAGATAAATCTAAGAGCATTAATTAACAATGGCTTATGATGCAAAAGATGTAAAAGAAGAGGCTCCTAACTAAGGAGGTCCAAATTGTCCTTCTTCACAATCCTACTATATCACAATCACCATTGCTTCAAACCAGAAATGAATAAAACATAAATTAAATTATACTAACATAAGCATGCAAGTGAGCCATGGGGGCCCTCCATAACTCCACAAGCATACCACTTCAAAGGGAACTCAAATGTAGAAGCAACAAAATCAAAGTATGAGTCTTTATTTCAAAATCTCCATCATGATGTACAAACCAACTTCTTAAGATTACAAATGAAGATTCTAAGATTCTAAGATTACAAGATTACAAATGAAGGAGATTTTACTCCTATTTATACAATGGAATGGGATAACAAACTCATAATGATGATCTACTAATCTCTATTTTAGTTCCATACATCTCTCAACCATCTCGACACATAACCCCTTTTTGTCCTTGATCTTCTCCATGAGATCATCATCATCATCATCATCATCATCATCATCATGAGGTTTATCTTCTCAAATTCGAATTTGATCCTTCAAGGCCACATAAAGGTGTCTTGGAAGCTTCCTTGGCAACTACACATGTCACAAAAACAACCCACTTTCCATATATAAAGTAAGATATATTATTTTCTAATATTTAATCAAGAATTTCTCTCAAAAATGCTTAAAAATTAATAATATTTGGAAGATATAAATGAGACCCATTAATGATGAATAATAGGGAAAATGAAGTGACATGGTAGTGAATAATGAGTGATATAATGGAAGCATAGGTGAAAAATGTATGGTAATGAGTGATATTTGTATGACATTTTGAAGCCCAACAGGCGCACTAATGAGTAAGGAAAGTAAGGGAATTTAAGGAATTCCTTAAGGCAAGGGGGCACTACCCAAATGCCAAGTTTCCCTAGAAGTGTTTTCTGAGGCGAATCCTTGACCTCCAACAAATCACATCATTTTGTAAGCCACTCATGTAGGTTTGCAACCCATTCACACAAGTTTGTAAGCCACTCTTAATAATATTAACATGCATTCGTTAACATAGTGAACTCTGAGTAAATAATTGGAATTATAAGCCAAACAATATCAACAAGAAAACTTGCAAAGATTCAGTGAATTTCGTAAGGTATGAACCTACCAACCCAATCATGAGTAAGGCAGAGAACTGCCCAATTCCAACATTTACTATAAATGAGAACATATAAGATAGTTGGTTAATCCTTAGTGAGCTTCAAACAATCAGTCATGAACATATAATAAATCATGCATGAACGTGATAAAGAAGGCTCTAGAAGGGTAACTTTTGTAACTCTAGTTAAGATTTGAAGGATCCAAACTTAACCATTGGTAGGATATTATGTTATTGTATAATTGGGCTATTGGGAGGAAAAGGTACTCCATTCTATTTGATTGCACCTTGTTCCATATATGAGTAGACTAGATATGAGTGGATAGAGAGAGAAAAAGAAAATACGGTTTATGTTATGTAGTAGCCCACATATCACAGATCTCACTCCTCTATATTCACATCCATTTCAATTCAGAGAAAGAGAGAGAAAAGTAACCTCACCTTCCAACTAGGTTTTCTCCCCTAAGGGTTTCCCAGAGCATATCTTGTGCCATTATGATTTGTGATTGTTCATTTTTTAATTGTTCTTTATTTTCATTATTTCATATAATGCATGCATAGGAAATAATGATAATTCAACAAAATCTAGAAAAACTAACCCTCATAATATAGATTTCAAATTTACAATAATTTTTATCAAATCCATTGTGACGAACATTATAGGGGAATATCCATAACCATTTACAATCAAATACTTATGATTATGATGATGATGGTGGTGGTTAACGTCCACTCAGACCAAATTGGTCTATCGGACCTACAATTTTCTTAATTTTTACTTGTCTGGCTCCTCGTCTTTCTTGGCGAGATTGGTATTGTAGCTTTCTTTCTTTTCTCTACGGTCTTCCAACTTCCTTTGTCTTGCATCTCCTTCATCTCTTCTGGTTCTTGGGACATTGGTGTCTTAGCTTCGCGATCTATAGTCGGAGAAGAAGTTTGGTTTAGGAGATCTGCTTCGCTGTTAAATGAAGATTTATTTTCTGCGGTATTCAAATACTCACAACTGTTGATTTGCTGGGGCGGGCTTTCTCCCTTGCTTTGAGAGTTGTTTCCTTCTTCCTTGATTTCTTGTGACTCAGAGTTTTCTCTAGAATATTCCTCTTTGATGACAGTGTAGTGTTCTTTTTGTGCTCCTTCCCACCATGTAGATCTGTGGTGGTTTTTTCTAGCAAAATTTTTCTCAGAGGCTTTTGGGCAATTTTTTGGCTAGATGCCCCATCTCAAAGCACGATCGACATCTGAATAGGACACTTTCATAATCAAACTTCTGGTTCAACACATAGTCTTTACTTGTTAGGTTTATTTCAGCTGGGAATCCGACGCTGAAATCCATTTCCACACAGATGCGTGCATAGGTGGTTCTAGCATATTCCTCTGTTTCTGGGCACCTGCAGTAAAATTTCCCAATTGCATTTCCGATGGCTTTTAGCGAGGAGAGATTCCAGAGATGTAAGGGTAGGCTTGGCAATCTCATCCAAACTGGTGCTGAGGTTATCACTGCTGTAGAGGGATCGAATGATGGGTTCCATGGCTTCATGAATAGGCCTGATTTTTCCCAAAACCAAGGGCCGGAGTCTACAATACATTGTCTGCTTTCAGGATTTTCAAAATCTACTATAAAGAAACCTCTAGCACAGGGGTAGATATTAATTTCATCAAAGATGATAGGCTTCTATACCTCCGAGATCCAATTGTGGAGTGCTATAAGGCACGGCCAAAAACCATTGAACCGGCAAATTAGAGCACTTTCGGAGAACTTCAAAGCTTCATCGAGTGAGTCCTGGACCACTTGGATAGTGGGAGATAGGGCCTCACTCACGATATGGGCAGGAGATTGCCCTTCAGAGGTGGATGAGCCACCAGTTATTTTTGCGAAGCTCGGAGCCATATTTTACTTGCTCAGGAGAACCGAGACTTCTCAAGAGAGGAGAAGAAGAGCGCTGCTGGAAAAGAGTCAGGAATCTGATCCGCAGATCTGAGATCTGACTTCAAGATGACTGCAAGATGAATCACGTAAATCTTTTTTTTTTTATCTCCGCTGAAGAGGAGATTCTGAGATCCGTAGAATTTGAGTTTACGAAACTGCACTCCTAACACATGTTGCTCCAGAAAATTCGAGGTAAGATGCAAGAGCACCACCAGCCAGAATCAGAAATTATTACTTGTTACCCTGGAAATTATAACCTGTTCACCATATATTGACAGATCTAAAACACTACACAAGGTTCGTGTATGATCAGGTCGATAAATTGGAAGAAACGAAGGTTGAGTGCCAGCGCTGAATCAATTGATGAGTTATGGTCAGTGTGAGCTTTTATGGTTTCCGGAGGAGAACAACTGCAGCGTAGAGTCAACTTAGGGCGACGGTTCGCGTATGGCGGGCTGGTCATAGATCTCTAGTGATGAGAACAGGGGGAAAAATCAAAAATACCGCAGCTCTGAAGAGATCTAACACCGCCGCAGAGCTGAGATATCGCAAGGAGCTGCGCAGATCTGAAGAGATAGATCAAAAATACCCAAGCATTCGGAGCGCCGTAGAGTTGAGATATCGCAATGAGTCTGTAGTCGTTGGTACACCGCAGATCTGAAGAGATCTAACACCGCGGCAGAGCTGGCTGTAGAAGATCCGAAGAGATTTCTCAAATACCGTAGAAGCTTCGAAGATCCGAAGATCGCAGGCCCTCCGAAGATTGCAAGCCCTCCGAAGACCGCAGAAGATGATCCACATATGAACCTAAACATCAATTCTCAAGATTTCAAAGGGTCACATTTACTTTATAAGGGTAATTTAATACACATCCTTTAAGAAGGTATATTTTTTCCATCATTTATTTTTATGAAAACAATAAATATTAAAAAAAATTAAAATAAGAATTACTTGTTTAATAACTTATCAATGTTAAGATTTCCAAATTTTAAATGGACAATAAGTATCGTATCTTTCATATTATATGAAGTTGGTTGTTAATATTAAGTCAAATTTATTATCTATTATTTGTTAATATTAATTCAAATTTATTATCTATTATTTATTGTTTTTTCTTGGTACCTAACTATCATTTATTGCTTGATATGATGTACCCTTTCACAATATTAAATTCATTAATTCATTCTCAAAAAATCATAATGTCATATTGCCACGCACCATTTTATGTGTCAGTAAAAACTTCTTTGAAAAGCTTGGACATCTTGTCTTCTCCACTTAAATTCATTGGTTATGAACATTATTAGTCCTTATAGATATGGGATTTTGCATCAAAGTCACTATTTGTCTTTGTGTTTACACTCAAAAATACCAAAATAATGAGTCATAAGTATGACTGTAAATTACAATGGAATTGGAAATTTCTTAACAAGATTCAATGTTGTTGTGTTGTTCAATAGAAATTTTGAAAAGAAAACAATATACATCGGGTGAAAACAAGAAAATGAGCTCATATATATTACCACTAGATCCCCAGATCTCTAGATCCACACATGAGTGTAAGGTTAATTTGGCATAGGGCCCACCATGTATCGTATGGTATCCACATGTTGGCCCTCATGGAACTACCACATCAAGATAAAGTATGGTCCACTAACCCTCCACCCCTCAACTGGTTTCGATACTCGTTATTTTATCTGGCCAACACCCGTCTGCTTTTTTTCACTTTAGTGACACCCCTCGACACCTTGAGTGGTTGGATCCTAGGTCTAACTCCCACTTGAGTGTAATCTAGCTCAAATCACATATGAGCCCTCACATATGTATTGGTTATGCCCAACCCCATACCACTAGATTGTGTAGGTGCACCAATGAGGAAGGAAAGTAAGGGGAATTTAAGGAATTCCTTGAGGCAAGGGGGAACTACCTGAATGCCAAATTTCCAAAGAAGCATGTCTGAGACTAATCCTTGACCTCCAATAAATCACATCAGTTTGCAACTCACTCACGTAGGTCTACAACCCACTCACACGGGTCTATAACTAACTATTAAAATTTTTAACATGCATTCATTAACATAGTGAATTCTAAGTAAATAATTGGAATTATAAGCCAAACAATATCAACAAGGAAACTTGCAAAGATTAAAGTTTACAATTAATTTTGCAAGGTACAAACCTACCATCACAATCATGAGTAAGGCAAAGAGCTGCTCAATTCCAAAATTTACTATAACTGAGAACTTATAAGATGGTTGGTTAATCCTTAGTAAACTTCAAACAATCAGTCATGAAGATATAATATATTATGCATGAACATGATGAAGAAGACTCTAGAAGGTTTACTTTTTTAACTCTAGTTAAGAGTTGAAGGAGCCAAACTTAACCACTAATAGGATATTATGCTATTTTATAATTGGGTCATTAGGAGGAATAGGGGCTCCATTCTATTTGAGTGCATCTTGTTCCATATATTAGTAGACTAGATATGAGTGTATAGAGAAAGAGAGAGGTCAAATAGGGTTTATGTTTTGTATCAACCCACAAGTCACAGATATCACTCCACTATATTCACATCCATTTTCATTCAGAGAAAGATAGAGTAAAGTAGCCTCACTTTCCAACTAGGTTTTCTCACCTAAGGGTTTCCTACAACATATCCTATGCCATTGTGATTTGTGATTGTTCATTTTTTCATTGTTCTCTATTTTCATTATTTCATATATTGCATGCATAAGAAATAATGGTACTTCAATAAATCTAGAAAAATTAATTGTCATAATATAGATTTCAAAATTTCAATATATTTTATCAAATTCATTGTGACAAACTATATAGGGAATATACATGAACATTTACAGATCAAATACTTATATTAAACTATATATAATGTACACCACATATGAACCCAAAGATCAATTCTTAGTATTTCAAAGGGCCACATTTATTATATAAGGGTATTTAATACACATCCTTTAGGAAGGTATATTTTTTCCATCATTTATTTTTATGAAAACAAAAAATATTAGAAAAAAATTAAAATAAGAATTATCTCTTTAATAACTTATCAATGTTAAGATTTCCAATTTTGAATGGTCAACAAGTATTATATATTTCATATTATATGAAGTTGGTTGTGAATATTAAGTCAAATTTATTATCTATTATTATTTTTTTCTTTTTTTCTTTTTACCTAATTATCAATTATTGTTTGATATGATGTACCCTTTCACAATATTAAATTCATTAACTCATTCTAATAAAATCATAATGTCATATTGGCACACACCATTTTAAGTGTCAATAAAAACTTCTTTGAGAAGCTTGGACATCTTGTCTTGTCCACTTGAATTCATTTGTTATGAACATTATTAATCCTTATAGATATGGGATTTGACATCAAAGTCAATATCTATCTTTGTGTTTAGATATTACAATCATCATAATACCATATCCTTTGTTATGCTTTCCTTTGTTTTTGACACTACAAAATAACAAAATAATTAGTCATGAGTATGAGTGTAAATTACAATGAAATTGGAAATTTATTGACAAGATTCATTATTAATGTGTAGTTCAATAGCAATTTTGAAGAGAAAACAATAGAAATCAAGTGAACCAAAGAAAATGGTATCATATCTCTTATCACTAGATCCCCAGATCTATATATTCACACATGAGTGCAAGGTTAATATGGCATAGGGACCACCATGTGTCACATGGCATCCACGTGTTGGCCCTCATGGAACTGTCATGTCAACATAAACTAGGGTCCACTAACCCTTCCCCGCTCCACATATTTCAATACACATTATTATATCTATCCAACATCCATCTAATCCTTTCACTTTAGCAACACCCCTCGACACCTTGAATGGTTGGATCCTAGATCTAACTCCCACTTGAGTGTAATCTAGCCCAAATCATATCTGAGCCCTCGCATATATATTGGTTCCACCCAACCCCAAACCACTAGATTTTTTAGGTGCACCAATGAGGAAAGAAATTAAGGGGAATTTAAGGAATTCCTTAAGTTAATGGGACACTACCTGAATGCCAAATTTCCTAAGAAGTGTTGGTTGTGGCTAATTCTTGACCTCCAACGAATCACATCAGTCTGCAAACCACTCATGGAAGTTTGTAACTAACTCTTAAGAATTTTAACATGCATTCATTGACATAGTGAATTCTGAGCAAATAATTGGAATTTTAAGACAAACAACATAACCAAGGAAACTTCCAAACATTCAATGAATTTCGCAAGTTATGAACCTACCAACACAATCATGAGTAAGGCAAAGAACTATCCAATTCCAAAATTTACTATAACTGATAACTCATAAGATAGTTGGTTAATCCTTAGTAAAATTCAAAAAATGAGTCATGAACATATAATATATCATGATGAAGAAGACTCTAGAAGGGTCACTTTTGTAACTCCAGTTAAGAGCTGAAGGAGTCAAACTTAACCACTAGTAGGATATTATGGTACTGTATAATTAAGCCATTAGGAGGAAAAGGGGCTCCATTCTATTTGAGTGCATCATGTTCCATATATGAGTAGACTAGCTACAAGTGAATAAATAGAGACAAAGCAAATAGGGTTTACGTTCTGTAACAACCCACATGCCACATATCTCACTCCTATGTATTCACATACATTTCCATTTAGAAATAGATAGAGAAAAGTAGTCTCACCTTCGAACTAGGTTTTCTCCTTTAAGGGTTTCCGAGTGCATATCTTGTGCCATTGTAATTTGTGACTGATCATTTTTTTTATTATTCTCTATTTTCCTTATTTCATATATTGTATTTACAAGAAGTAACGATAATTCAATAAATCTAGAAACATTAACCTTCATAATATAGATTTCAAATTATATATATATTTTATCAAATCCATTGTGACAAATTGTATAGGGGAATATCCATGACCATTTACAAATCAAATAATTATATTAACATGTATATAATGTACACCACATATGAACCCAAAGATCAATTCTCAATATTTCAAAGGGTCACATTTATTTTATAAGGGTAATTTATTACACATCCTTTGAGAAGGTATATCTTTTCCATCATTTATTTTAATGAATAAATATTAAAAAACAAAATTTATCTCTTTAGTAAATTATCAATGTTAAGATTTCCAATTTTTAATTGTTTAATAACTTTTAAATTTTTCATATTATAAGAGGTTGGTTGTGAATGTTAAGTAAAATTTATGATTTATTAATTATTATTTTTTCTTGGTTCCTAATTCTCATTTATTGCTTGATATGGTGTACCCTTTCACAATATTAAATTCATTCTCATTCTCAAAAAATCGTAATTTCATATTGGCACACACCATTTTAAGTGTTGATAAAAAATTCTTTGTGAAGCTTGGACATCCTGTCTTGCCCACTTGAATTCATTTGTTATGAACATTATTAATCCTTATAGATAAAGGATTTGGCATCAAAGTCAATATTTGTCTTTCTGTTTTGATATTACAATCATCATAATATCATCTCCTTTGTTATTTTTTCCTTTGTTTTTGACGCTACAAAATATCAAAATAATTAGTCATGAGTATGAGTGTAAATTATAATGGATTTGGAAATTTGTTAACAAGATTCATTGTTACTATGTAGTTGAATAACAATTTTGAAGAGAAACAATAGACATCAAGTGAGCCCAAGAAAATGATCCCGTCTCTCTTACCACTATATCCCCAAATCTCTATATCCACACATGAGTGTAAGGTTAATATGGAATAGGGACCACCATGTATCACATGGCATCCTCATGTTGGCCCTCAAGGAACTGCCACGCCAACATAAAGTAGGGTCCACTAAACCTTCCCCCCTCCACATATTTTGATACTCACTATTATATATGTCCAACACCTATTTGATCCTTTCACTTTATTGACACCCGTTGACACTTTGAATGGTTGAATTCTAGATCTAACTCCCACTTGAGTGTAATCTAGCCCAGATCACATCTAAGCCCTTGCATATGTATTGGTTCCACCAAACCTTGTACCACCAAATTATGTAGGCGCACTAATGATGAAGGAAAGTAATGGGAATTTAAGGAATTCCTTAAGGTAAGGGGCACTACCTGAATGCAAAACTTCATGAGAAGTGTGTAACTGAGGCCAATCCTTGACCTCCAACAAATCATTTCAGTCTACAATCCTACAACCCACTCATGCAAGTCTACAACTAGCTCTTAAGAAGTTTAACGTGCATTCATTAACATGGTGATTTCCAAGTAAATAATTGGAATTATAAGCCAAACAACATCAAGGAAACTTGCAAAGATTCAAGTTTACAATGACTTTCGCAAGGTATATACCTACCAACACAATATGAGTAAGGCACAAAACTATCCAATTCCAACATTTTCTATAATGAGAACCTACAAGATAGTTGATTAATCATTTTTTAACTTCAAAAAATCAGTCATGAACATATAATATAACATTCAAATCATGAAGGTGGAAATAACCCCACATTTTAGCCATTCATTATCACCATATACATAAGATAGCTTGTCAACCCCAAATATGACAATGATTTCAAGCATTGTTTCATGGGAATATATAACGACACATCAATCGTTAACATAGAAAATACTATCATAACCCAAATACGCATAAGTCATTATAGTTACTTGAATAAATTGAAATGGTTGGAAGCTGAAGGATGGATTTCAACTCTCCACCCTACCATAGGCTAGATATTCAAGCATTTTTTCATGGGAATATATAATCAAACATCAATCATTAACATAGAAAATACTATCATAACCCAAATACACATAATTCATTATAGTTACTTGAATAAATTGAAATGGTTGGAAGCTAAAGGAGGGATTTCAACTCTCCACCCTACCATAGGCTAGATGCACTACAACCTCTCTTATAACTGACAACCCCTGAGAAAGATCCAAATTATGTGGGAACTCTTGCACATGGGAATTTCACACCAAGTCTTGGTTAAACAATTAGGAGATGGAATCCTCATCCATGTGGTTTAACAATTGTCTTTATGTAGCAAGCACTATAGTTGTATGCAATCCATAGTTCAAGTGGTTTAACAACACTATAGAAATCACCGAAACAACTCATATTTCCATGTCCAAGTAGTTTAATAATATACAACAAGAACCACATTAACCCACTTACTCTCTGAGTTCAATCACTTGGATTCAAACAAGGCCTAGATGGGTTTATTACTCAGTTCTAGGATATTGAGTTTTGTTTTCATAGCAAGCATCATAGGGGGTATATAATCCACTATCTAGGTGGCTTCATAACCATATTTTCATAAAAATCACTACAATGACTAAATTTCCTTGTCTAAGTGATTTATTAGTTATACAAGAAGCACCATAGTGGTTCAATTTTCCTTGTCCATGTGGCTCATCAACTATACAACAAGCACCACAATGGTTCAAATTTCCTTGTCCATGTGGCTCGTCAACTATACAACAAGCACTATAATGATTTTTCATCCACTGAGTGTCCCACTCACCATTCAATATTAGACTCATAATCAAATGGAATCCACACAATAATATTGGGGATGAAACCCCAAATATCTAAGTGTAATCTCAAGGAAAATCTAGCCCAGTTCAGTTTTTCCAACTACTCCTAGCAAAGAATTTGTGTCTCTGGTTATTGTCTTCTCTGTGTGTTTGTCTGTGTCTTTTTCTTGACATCTGCATGTTCCTGTCTTTATCATTTTTTATCTTTAGTTCTTTGCATCTGCCCATTGAAACCTCACCTTTTTCCTCCTAAGATAGTCACTCCCTATATCAATCCATGAGGAGGGGACAGGGATGGAAATTGTCCTCTACCCTTGCTTCCCACTCTAAAACTTCATTACTTGTCCACATAGGGAGCACCATGATTAGGATGATTGTTAATGGAAATAAATGAGGTGGGTATAGCCTACTCACAAAAAAACCTAAAAAACCACCCCTGCACTCCTTACCACCCAAAGAGCATTGGATCAATTTCCCTCTCTTTAGCAAGCCAACAATTCCCTTTCACATAAATTTATAGATGTTCCAAAAATTCACATAGGGATATTCACAATTATGAGGGGAAACAAAAGGGATGTTACATACCCCACCCACTTAAGGGAACATTTTTCTTGGTGTTTTATAAACATGAAACAAATTTACAAATACTAAGTTTATATTTACATCTTTTACATTCATTTATGTAGTAAACAAAAATTGGAAAAGTACCCTCACTTGACCTGACATTTTCCAAGTGACTTCATATGGTTCAAAGTGCTTCCATTGCACCTTGATATTCCTTATTACTCGATTCTATAGTTTTATTTGCCTCTCATCTAGGACGCCCAATGGTTCTAGTTAGAATTCTTCCTCAAATTCCAATTGTATCACAAACCAATCCAAAACATTATTGGTGTCACATACATACTTCTTAATAAAAGAGTTATGGAAAACATTAAGTGTTTTCACTGTGGGTGGTAGGGAAAATCTATAAGCCGTTGGCCCCACTCTTTCCAAAATCTGAAATGGTCCACAAACTTTGGGTGCCAGCTTAGCACATGACCCCACTCTCATTGCACTCTTCCTTGGTTTGATGTGGAGCTATACGTACTCTCCCACTTGGAATTACTTGTGCATTCTCCATTGATATGCATAACTCTTTGGTCTATGTTGGGTTACCTTCAATTTCCACTTGATATTGAGCATTGCTTGCTCCATTTCCTTTATTGTATCACTTCTGAGAACCACCCTTTTCACTGGATCATCCCAACTAATGGGAGCGCTACATGTTTTGCCATATAAAGATTCAAAAGGGTTCATCTTTAGTGAATCTTGGTACCCATTGTTGTTTTCATATTCAACTAAAGGTCGAAACTCTTCACACCTCTTTAGTTGATGCAATACATACATCCTTAGTATGTCCTCTAAAATTGTGTTCAATCTTTCAATTTATCCATCATTCAGAGGGAGATATGTTGTACTAAAAGCTAGTCAGGTTCCAAAACTAGCAAAAAATGCCTTCCACAAATTCGAAGTGAACTTGGCATGCTGATCTAAAATGATATTCTTTGGTATGCCATGCAATCTAAATACTTATTTCATAAAAATATGAGCTATTTCAATGGCTTTGTGGGTGAAATTAACAACTATAAGGTGAGTTTCCTTACTAAACTTGTCCATAACCACCATAATGGCATAATTTTGCTTGTAAATTCTTGGCAATCATGTGATGACGTCCACAAATATGACTTCTTAGTTTCACTCAGGAATTGGGATTCGTTGTAATAATCTCATTAGATTCCTGCATTCCACTTTAACTTGTTAGCAATCCAATCAATTGTAAATGTAATCAACAACTTCCTTCTTCATGCCACTACTACATATGGGTGAAACAAACGACGCTTTACTCCAACAGTAATTAAAAAATCAATCGTATTGTCAAATTTTATTTGCATTTTTTGTATGTTTTTTTTTTTTTTATTTCTCAAACAACATCAGATATCCAATGCATTTATGCTTTGTGTCAGATATCCAATGGACTCGCCATATATCATACACATTCTAATTACATCAGATACCTAACATGTATGCCACTTTTGTTGGATTTCGACGTTTGACCAGGTTAGCCATAACTCTATTGGAATTCCAACGTTGGACACAGTCAATTTTTTAATTATTATACAATGTCTCTCTCATAATTTGTGGATGTTGGAAAT
>APFE030878113.1:262831-282929 GCA_000404065.3 Pinus taeda
AGACTATTTTTTGTTAAGAAATAATTTATTAATTGCATTACAAATTTTAAACTATGGTTGATTTTGAAGATAATCAATATTGACATTTTGGTAAGGAAAAATGGGTGATGGAAAATGTTATTGCCCTTGCACCAAATGCAAGGGCTACAAGAGGAGGAAACTTTTAATAAAAACATCTAAACAACATTGTAGAGAATTTGGACACCTTGAAGGTGGGCGTTAAAATCATCCCTTGGTAATTTATTCATTATATGTCTTTATATTGCAGTTTTGTTTTGTAAATTAGGGGTTTAGGATTAGGGATTAATGGGTTTGGCAAACTTAAGGGTTAATAATTTAGGGGGTAAGGGGTTATTGGTTAAGGCTTAAGCGCTTAAGGGCTAGGGATTTTAGGGCTTAATTAGGAGGAATGGGGTTAATGTCTTAAGGATTAGGGGGATAAGGTTTAAGGGGTTAAGGATGAAAGGGTTAGGGGTTAATGATTTATAGTTTACCTAGGGGTGGGTTAATGGTGTGTCTGTATAAAAACTTAAGCTTTAAATATTTTAATTGGATATGTTATAATTTATAATTTTTTTTTTTTTTTTTTTTTAATAATTTTTTAATAAAAGTTACATTTTTTAATATAAATAGTAATTTTTTTGACTTCATTTTCAAAGTTTTATATAATATATATTATATATATTAAATATAATATTTTTAAAATTATTCTTATATTAATAAGGTTTATACTTTTTAACTTTTTATTAAGAAATTATAAATTTTGAAGCATATCAACCATACGATTACCCAGAATTTTTAGAATTTTAAAATTCAAAATATTTAAGCTAGTATTAATAGGTTAAACGTGGTGTGGTTTTATTGGTTAAGGGATTAAGGATTAAGGAAAAATTTAATTTTTTATAATAAATACTAAATTTGAAACAATATCAACCAAAAAATGACCTAAAATGTGTCATAAAATTATGCCTTTAAAAATCTGAAAATATTCAAATTATAAGTTAGGGTTAGTGGTTAATAAGTTAAAGGCTTAGGGGTTAAGAGGTTAGGGTTTAAGTTAGGTTTAGAGGGTTTAGGGCCTAAAGGATTTAGAGGTTAATGGGATTTTAGGGGATAGGGTTTAGGGGTTTATGGTTTAAGGGGTTTAGCATTAGGGATTAATATTTTAGGCGGAGGGTAAGAGGTTAATAGTTTAGGGGCTTATAGGGATGTAAGGGGTTATTGCTTAAGGGTTTAGGGTTGAATGGTTTAGGTGTTAAGTATTAAGGGCTTAGCGATTAGGGGTTTAAGGGATTAATTAGGGAGGATGAGGTTAATGTGTTAAGGATTAGAGGGATTATAGGGTCCAAGGGGTTAGGGGTTAGGTTTAAAGGGTTACATATGATTAAATGTTTAGAGGTTAGGGGTGGGTTAGTAACTTTGGGTTAGAGGGAAATTTTCCTTCAACTTAAAATACAATGTGGCCACCAAGTGAAATCAAGGAATAATATGACATAATGACGAAAGCGAAACAAGAATAGGTTATTTTTTCTAGTTCTAACCATATATCTCACAAAGTGTCTTTCATTCTACATGTAAAAAAAAGTAACATTTTTCCTAAAATTTTTCAACATATTCCATAAAAATCTTGATAAATTACACAAGCTTCATAATTGATTTGTTTTTTTGTTTCTCGCTCTCACCTAAGTTGATTGCTCCATCTAGACTACCAACTCCTAAGTACCCCTAATGCTTGGATGTCAATAACCTCTTAACCCCTATTATCTCAACTTTGAACCCCTTATAAATTAAACCATGGTCTCCAATTAACTGGGTCGAGGAAAGTTTCCATCCACACCAAACATATGGTCTCCAAGTGAAGTCAAGAAAGAATATGACATAATGATGAAGGTGAAATACGAATACGTTGTTTTTGCTAGTTTTGAGTATATATCTCACAAAGTGTCTCTCTTTCTACATGTCAAGAAAGCTAATAATTTTCCTATATTTTTTCAACATATTCATAATCATATTGGTAAATTGCACAAGCTTCATCATATATTTGTTGTCTTTGTTTCTCACTCTCACCTAAGTTGCCTTTATCATTGTCTTTGTTGTCTTTTTTTCTTATGTTATATTTTTAAATGTTTGTATCGTTTAAATATTTTCTATATACACTAATATTACTTGGTTATTTGTAATTATAAAGAAACAATTCCATAGAGCACTAGTCATGGATCAAGATGACATAGTCATTATATAAACACATGTTCAGGAACATGGAGTGAATACTGAAGATCGAGCTAATGATCCTGTGGAAGAAGATGATGATGCTAATAATACAATTGAAGAAGAGGGAATAAATATATTGATACAAGATACATTTAATAATAGTGGAATGGATGATGATAACAATCATCTAGATGGTTTTTTTGATAGACTTGTAATTGAGAAGGCAACATAGCCTCTTTATGAAGGATACAAAACAAGTATTCTCTTTGTTATATTTTTGTTGGTGAACTTAAAGGTTACAAATGGGTTTTTAGACACTTGTGTCACACAATCCCTAAGGTTGTAATATATTTTGTGACATTTAGTACATGATGATAAAGGTTTTCTTTTTTCCTCTATATTTATTGTTAGTTGAGTCATTTTTAAAAATAAGATGCAATATGTATGATTAATATTCTTTACATTAAGACGAGCTGATTTTTTAATTATGTTGTAGATTGTTAGGTGATTTTTTGTTACCATCGTCAAATGTTTTACCTTGCCGATACCGATATTCAAATGCCATTATGAAAGATATTGGAATGGAGTATCAAGTTATTCATGGATGTCCTGATGATCATATTATGTATTATGGAAAACAAGTGTTGAAAGAAGAATGCCCAAAATGTCAAATTAGTAGATATCTCTAGACCAATATGTGCATAAAGGGAATTTCAATTCCATGCAACGCTTGTATGGACAATTCACGATGCCCCAGGGCTAACACATCTATGTGGTATGTTGTGTTTGGAAATATTAAGAGGGGGGTGAATTAATATTTCTCATCAATCAGTTAATTTTAACTTCATAGAGCATTAATTATCATTAGCATTAAATCAAAACATAAATAAGAAACACCATTCAACAATGCACAACATTCAAGATAGTATACAAGATATTTTTAGGTGGAAATCCTTCTAGGAGAAAAACCATTGAATTCTTCGGTCTTCAAAATTTTAATCAATTAAGAAGTTCCAACTTCAAAGATTTACAACATCAATGGAAGGAGGTTCCAATGTCCTGATTTACAGGCTCCAACTCCCTAATTTACCAACTCCGACTAGAAGGATGCTCCAATGCCCTAGTTTTATCAACTCTGACTGAAACAACACTCCAATACCCTCTGCTGGCTCCAAATTTCCCTAGCACCACCTTGCCACCCTAAAGGTTCTCAGTCTCTAACCTGAAGGATACTCCACTCTCCTACTTTGCACTAACTTGCCACCCTATTAAGAAAGCATACTACATTTCACAATTTTTAGATTGGATCCATCTGTGCTCAATATCAACAATACAAAAATAACTCGTTGGGTTTGTCAATCTAAATACTGGCACAAGGTCATTAACAACAATAACTTCCTATGCTCAAAGATAAATAAAAAAAAATTGGGTGTAAAATTTATCAAATCAAATAGCTTATGCTCTACATCAATAGAAAGCCCTAAGTGTTGATATAATCAAGTCCTAACATCTTTACTTTTGGTAATTCTTATCAAAATTATGATCAATGATAGTACAAAAATAGGTACTCAAAATACCATTATGTTACATACTTGAAATTCTTCAACAATTTGTAGTAGCGCCAATGTCTTTCCTATACCAAGCCAACTACCTCTCTACAATGTAATCCCCAACTCAATAATTCAACACATTCCACTGACAAAAATTTAATGGCATCGACATCTAAATAAAAACCCTCATGTTTTTTGTTCTAAAAACCCTAACAACATGAAATAACTCACAACAATTTTCTCATAAGCATTTAAAAATTATAATAAAGAATTTGATCATCAAAGCACAATATCAATACATCTTATGTGTCTAAGATTGTTCACTACAGAGCCTCGATTATGACACTTCTTCCAGAATTCAAAAATTGTGTCAAAACACCGTCAAAATCATTTATGCTCATATAATATTATAAACCATTCTATAAAATAACACTTCCTAAGTACTTGTCTACAAATTACTCAAATGTTGGTGCCTATGTTACAAATTCTCACTAGATATTGCAAATCGTGCGACAAAATGAAACTTATTTTATATAAAAAAAAATTGACTTGTCAATCCGCTGAAGTTCGAAAAGACACCACATACATGTGTGCTATAAATTTTGATGCTCTATGATGCTTGGTAGAACAACATATGAAGTCATAGTTGGTTTCAGTTTGTAGCTATACACATATTGAAATCCAATGGACAGATATCAAGGTCATTCGTTGTTTGTTTCATGAGACTTCAAAAAAAATCTAGTGTGAGACCTAGACTCTTATGCATATAACATCTCTAACTTCAACAAACACCCATATGAAGACAATTAAAAAATATTTTTCGTTGCTTATTAATCAAACTTCCACCAACTAGAACTGCAAAAATTAGCCTTCTACTATTAACGACTTCAAACATATCAGTTCTCAATCCATATTGAAATCTGGAACTAAATTATTGACTTGTCCACAGAGTAGATACCTTTTGAATATATGTTTTTTTGATTGATGCTTTACATGCATATATTAGTTGGTTTTTCCAAGAATCATAAATAATTCAACACAAAGTCGTGTACTTACAATCACACTTTCTATAGGGCACAATTTGCACTAGATATTCAAATGAGCTCAGTTAGAGAGAGGATTAGGAAAAAATCCAAAGTTTACTCCTAAATTCATCCAAGGAACAAATAACAAGATGTTTACAATATTCTTGAAGTAGTGTTCTCTGAAATAACAAGAAAACACCATTGTCACAGTCCTCAAATGCACTGAAATGTCTCCAATTCATGCCCTTAATGTTGTTTGACTAGGGCATAAGAAAATAAAATTTGTAGAAGGTTCTTATTTAAGCCATGGGTTCAAAAGTTGTTCCAATTATGTTACTACAAGAAGTTCAAATTCCTTAGAGTAATTTGCATTGACCTTAGAGATCGAGGTTAGACTTACACAAGAGCTAAATGTAAATCATATATCATGACATATCTTCTTGACATGATGCGTCGTAGAATTGATCAACAAATTAAAATGCTATCAAACTGATCTAGGGACCAAAGGTGTATGCTTCCATTGAATTTCATTGATGAAGGTTGAACTAGTGTATAAAGGTGGCCTTAGGAGGCCCAAGCTGATGCAAACATATTTCAATGAAAGGCATATAATATTGATATTCAATGCTAGACATTAATAGTAGATTGTACAGAATTACTAGTAGATGCTTCAGAATCCTTACCTTTTATACCTGTGGCTGCAATGGTTGTTTCATCTCCTGAGTCTAACCCCAAATATTTTTGAATAGTTGCAACATTCTTCTTCTTCTTTCCCTCTAACTTCTTAGGTCTCAGCTCCGGATGCAGAATCCAACAGTGCTTATAGTGAGTGCATGAAGACTTGCTTTTCTGTTCAGTGTTAGCCTTCCTTGCTTTCCATCTCTGCTTTCTTTTCTCCTTATTCTTGGTTGCAGTGGGTTGGGATGATCCCCTAACTTATGGACTTCCATTCTTTCCTCTAGCTTCTAGATGAGTAGCTTGAACAAATACCTCATCTATACTAGTGGGATTAAACATAAGGATAGTGTGCCTCATGTAGCTGTGTAGACCACCAATGTATTTCAACAGAGTCTCAGGTGATTCTAATGAGATTCCTAGAATCAATGCTCTCTTTCTAAATTCTTGGGTGTAACCCTATACACTTTTCCCTTTCAATTGTCGAAGAGTTTTCCAACTCATCATGGCTTGTTGCATGTAGGCCAATGGATAGAACTGCTTTTTTATTGCAGAAACAAATTCACTCTAGACAGAAATGGTCGTACCATGTCTCTTCATGTCAGCTTGGGTCTTGCCTTCCCACCAAACCAAGGCAGTGCCTCCAAGGCATAGGCTTTCCAGTTGAATCTTGCTCTTGTTTGAATCGATACTCTGCACTCTGCATTAAACATCAATTTGTCTAATCCAATTTTCCAACTTTTCTGCATTCAACTCTCCATCATATATAGGTAAATAAAATTTAACATCTAGTTTAATCAAAGATTCATTCTTTTTATGTTCAGGGCTATTAGGAGGTGTGAGAAAGCTTTCTTATTTCCCTTTGCCTTTTGAGTGGTCATGAAGGAAATAATCTTCTTCTCCTTTATCTTATTTGGAGCCTGATGAACCTTCATCCTTATGTTTTCTAAAGTCCTTATACATTTCCTCTACCATGGACCTTATGGCTAGGAAACTATCTATGAAACTAGGGTCTGGCCCCAAAAAACCTTCCTCTGACATTTTCTTCCGAGGATAGACTCTCCAAATTTTAGGATTAGCTTCGACCAACTCTCCTTATCCTAATTTGAGCTTTGATCTAGTTAGCATTCAACAGCTAAATCCAGCGCAAGCTTGTCTAACCTTAACATCCTAGAGCTCTGATACCACTTGGTCTGAAAATCACTCGTGAGTGATCTTAGTTAATTAATTAATGAATGAATGTATTACAAACTTGTGCTGGTGTGTGTGTCTATGTCATCTTAGGCAACAGATCGATAAGATTGCAAAATACATAGACACTAGAAAATAGTGAGAGAAACACACTAACCAAAACAGAAACACAACAAATTAATAAGGATTTCACCCAATCCTCCTGGGCTACATCTCCAGTTCAGCTTTCAATGGTGGCCTTCTTTATTGTGTCGTTGAGCAGGGTTTTTACAATGAGGAGCTCGATTTGAGTCTCTTGAAATAGATGATGCTTAGTAGGGTGGTTCCTGGATTCCCCAAGCCACTAGAGTGCATAGACTCCCCCTTACTAAGTTGCGACCTCAACTAGTCTAAATGGGATGAGTCCAATTTGGTACTCAATTCCTAACAGATATCCTCTCAGGGATTGCTTGAACCTCTCAAGCCTTCTGTCTGCTCGATGTTGCCATAGCTCTGTAGGTCAGCTCGATTCTCTATTCTCTACTTCTGTTTTCTCTGTCTCACTGTCTCCTTCTTTTTTTCTCACTTGTTCTCTGTCTTTTCTGTTCGCGGCTTAAAGCCAATTTGTCTCATGACTGTTCGCTTTCTCCTCTGCCTCTTTGGATTGCGTGCTGCTATTCGTTTGGAATTCCTTGCCTCTTCGTCATCGCCACTGTGTAACGTCTCACAGGGAAGTGACCAGTTATCCTCTCACGAACTGCACCAGCTCTTTCCTCAAACGGTTCAGTATTTTGGTTACTCTATGTAATGATTCATCTGCCAACTCAGAAATCAAATTAGACTTCAAATTTTTATGTGTCGAATCTTATTTTCTCCCTCCGAATCCTATTTCCCATTGGGCGCAATCTCCGCCATTAGATCTGGAGCCCCCAGATCCTATGGTGTCCGCTCTTATCATGCGGTTGACTTGCTCGAACGTCAGCTCGCGATGAGAGGCGGTTTTCTCTCTCATCCGCCGGACACGTGTCATTCGCTGTATGGCATTGTTGGGTCTCCTGACAATTCTGCTTACCACCCAAAAGGCCTCCGATGTTCTGCTGGTTTTAGAGCGCGGGACCCGCCTGTCATTTCAGCCCTTTTCCCACAGTTTTTGGCTTCCCTTTTGACCAAGTGCTCGAGGCTATTCCTTCTCGAGGGGTTTTTCCCAGAGATTGCACAATAGAAACGACCTCGATTTTCTAATTCAGACTTCCTAACTATTGGTTTGCATCCTACGCGGTCTCCATGGGCCTCAATTAGCGCGCTTTGACTGAGGTCCTCATCGTTCCTTGCTAGCTACAAACTACCACTGTCCAGAGGTCCTTCCTGATAGCTCGTTGTTCACAAGTTTTTGAACTCTGTCATGATTTGATACAGTCATAGAACTCTAATAAATTTCATGGATCCAATTCGGATCATTCATGCTACAATGGGCACAAAAATGATTTCCCATCCTCAAGGAACTCTACATAAGAAGGAGATATTTCCTATGCTTTGTCCCAATGACTTGATCCATTATTTTGACTATCGCATTATGTTGCTTACAATCTTCCATAAAATGGTTAGTTGCATCACAAAATGTGAAAAGAAACTTTTCCCATAAATAATAAAAATCACTAACATTTCTTAAATCCTCATGAAACTTATACATGTCCTTTGGATTGTGACTTTGATGATGAGGACTAGACTTTGCATGTCCCTTGGACCATTCATCTCTCTTTGGAGACAATTTTCCATCATCATTGCCATCATGGTGTTGTTATATGGAATTTGTATATAGAGATAAACACATTTTCCCTAAGTGGGTAGTTTCAGTTAGAACAACAAAAAGAAAGTACTTAAACCTTTTCCTATAATAGATAGATGAGATGAAGGAACTTACTTGTGATCTTTCACTTCCTTGATCTCCTTTGAATTATTCCCGTCGCTCCCACTCAAACTAAACCCGCTCAATTTGTACCTGCAATCAGAAACAAGAGACGACAAAAATAAAAGTACATGATATATCTACTATAAACCAATGGAATCAACAACATTGAAACATATATGCATCATAGATATGAACAAGAATATGGGAAAATGAACAAACAACTTTATTGATGTAGAAGGAAGAGTTACAACCAATGAAGTTCGATCCTTTGTCACTCATCCAGCTTCAGTCCAACTCTCATCACACAAAAATAACAACAATACAACAACATATCATACTTGACATGAACTCAAATCTCAAACCAACAATATTTCCCTACAATCTTCAAATTTCATCCCTTGATCACTATGATGAGTGGTTGATTTATAGGGAAATGGAGGTGGTTTTGTCGTAAATGAGAGCATTAAATGGTTTTAAAAAATTGGAGTTAGTTTCCATGGAGCAAGGGATGAGAGAATATGATTTTAATTTATCCATATCCTATCCAAATTCAAGCTCATAGGATGGGATGAGAGCTAGGATCTTTCTAGAATGATCTAGAATCGATGAATATTCCCAAAACCCTATGCAAATTTTTCTCATTCTCACCCAACACAGGTGCAAGTGGGCCTAAGTTCTATGCATAGCAGGCCTGAATGGGCCTACCTACTCTACATCGTAGTTACCCCTGACCAAGGTTGCGCTGAAGTCCCAAGGAGTCATTTCAGTAGGGCTTTAGGCCAGGAAACATTCATGGATGCAAGCATTCAATGTGATGACTTGTCTAGGGCATGTAGAAACTAAATTAGAGCTTGATGAGCCCTAATTGTACTAATCTGAATTTCAGGAGTGATGTGCCCAAAAATACGTGTAACAGCTATCCCCTAAAGCATGAAGTCGAAAATGATAATGTCGAGTGATATGATTTATGATGTGATGAGGAAGATCTGAAGCGGGTGTGACCTGCATCAATTACAATACATAATATCATGATATCTTTGAATTTTTCATGAATTGTTGAGGGAAGGCATACCCATACTTAGCATATAAACTTTTCATTACATGTACATAAATCATATAGTCATCTACAGATATAGACCCATGATAGGATGACCATTTGTGTAAAGCCATCATACAAATGATTTAGTACTCTCTTGAAATTGAAGCCCGGATGGATGAAACTAGATCTAGGGTCTTCTATATCATCCAATCGTTCACTCAAGTAAAAGTCCAACCATATGAAAATGTGATCTAAAATCGAACATGGGAAGACACCGTCTGATTACTAGCCAATGATGTAAATCGTTAACAAACATGAGAGAAATCACCGATAATGATAATGATCCTCAAGGTACTATAGTACATTCTGCATGGTGTGAATAGATGTTTTGATGTCGAACATGATACAAAGCCTTTCGGTCGAAGGCCAGTGATGTCAACCTGTCACCGAAAGTGAGAAACTTGCCATTGATGTATGCAAGCTTCAAGGTATTGGAAGGTGTTTCTAAGTCAACTTCCTGGATAATGTGCTGATGTTGACAAGAAGTGACTCATTGCAAGAGGACCTTGATGTATCCCTCATCAATGACACGAAACAAGTGTAATTATTTTGAAGATAGAATGTGACTGACAACACAAAGTTCAGGAATGGTGGTCATGAAAATGAAGGTTTATGAGTATTGCAAAGGATGAAATTTACTAAGTGACTTCTCTTGAACATGTCAATGAAATTAAATGAATTGGAAGCATTGAACCAAAACCAAAGTGATGGATGGTGTGATAGACCATAGGTATGATAACCATCAAGCAGATAACCCAACCCAAATAGTCACAGAGATGAAGTGAAAGTGTCATGTTTAAGAGCGACCTGCTATCGTAAAGTGATTTATCCCTTTTCCCATTTTCCCCAGTCATTACTGACCAGTACCTCTTTATTTTTTACCAATCTTGAGGAGGATAACATATGCTTGTTTTATAATTCCACCCTTCAAGTGAATCCATCGTTATGTGATGTTTTAACGAGTCTAGCAAAGGTGAAACTCGGTCTTGTCATAATGGACAAGTTTGTCTCTATTTGATGTTTTAACGAGTTTAACGACAATGAGAACTCGGTCCTTTTCATGTTTAGAGAGTTTGAAAAGGGAAAAAAGGGAAACTCCACAAGTTCTTTTTTGTAAATTTGTCTCTCAAGTCCGAAAAAGCGGAAACTATTACAAGAGAGAACCTATTTCCCATATTCAATCAATGTATTCCTTTTTCATAAGTAATCTATCTCAGTCTGGAAAAGGGTTAAACTTATACTGAGTAGATGTCGTTTGAAATCTGTTAATGAGCTGAAAAGGACAAGTGCTTGACAATATTTTCATATTTAGAGAGTCTAAAAAGAGCTTAAAGGGGACTCCATTAGAGGAATGAGTGGTGTCTAGGATAGCAACTGTTTCCGGTGATGTTGGAACTTCTCAAAACATGTTGATTTATGCGAAGAGGTTGGCTAAGAAGACCACTCATTGCAATTGTTCCTTAAAAATGGTAAAACAACCAAGTGAAAGTGTATGATTGGCAAAGCAGATAGTGACGATGGAAGGAGAAAAACCAAGGCTCATCTGATGGAAGAGGCTGGTAGAATGGAAATCACGAGGGTTAAAATGGAGATGGATTCATTTTTACACAAGCTTGAACCATAAGGAACCATGCTTGGATTCAGTTTCATGTTTACACAAGCTTGAAATGAGAAAATATGCTTTGATTTAGTTTCATTTTTACACAAGCTTGAAATAAGAAAAAACTATGCTTGAGATTAGTTTACATGCCCTAGCATGATGACTCGATTCTAGGTGCATGCCCCCCAATCTTCATTGCATTCATCTAAGTAGACTACTCGTGGCTATGAGGTGGATGGAATGAAGGTTCATTTACGAGATCAAATGAAATACTCGACTGGGATTTTACAAGATTTAATCAAAGACTCAAATTGGACTTTACTTCAGGTGACCTTGTTTCATTTTTTAATGAGCTTGAAACAATACAAGGAACTCTTCTCAGATTCCTTGTTTCATTTTTTAACGAGCTTGACACAAGATGAGCTATGCTCTGATTCCTTGTTCCATTTTTTAACGAGCCTGACACAAGACAAGGAGCTATCCTCTGATTCCTTGTTTCATTTTTTAACGAGCTTGACACAAGACAAGGAATTATACTCATCTCCTTTGTTTCATTTTTTAACGAGGTTGACACAAGACCAAGAACTATCTTCATGTTCCTTGTTTCATTTTTTAACGAGGTTGACACAAGATCAGGAACTATCCTCATATTCCTTGTTTCATTTTTTAACGAGGTTGACACAAGACTAGGAACTATCCTCATATTCCTTATTTCAATTTTTAACGAGGTTGACACAAGACAAGGAACTATCCTCATATTCGTTTGTTTCATTTTTTAATGGGGTTGACACAAGACCAAGAACTATCCTCATGATTCCTTGATCACGACCCATAAGAGGTCATGACTTCCAAGAGGTTCTCATCGGATGGGAGAACAATGCTTTGGAAGGGATACATAGCAAGGAATCCATTGGAGAGATATGGTTCCAATGCCCCCAGTACATAATGCACAACATCACAGAATTGATCGTCAGTTGATGTAGGCATGGAACGGGTTGCCACATAAATGACCCATGGTAGGGAAGATACCATTGGGACAAAAGGACCATTTAGGGAAGATGGTTTATTGGAAGCCATATTTGGACCGGGAAATGAAAGCTGGTCAACGGTGACAATTTTGCCTTCATGTGAGAAACACATCACTTGAAAGAGTGTTGAAACAATAGTTCCCATGTCATAAACATAGTCACACCCAAGAAGTAAATTGTAATCTAGAGGGCCTGGGACTGCCATCACATTGAGATAAACAATTTCCCCTCCCAATGTAATAGGAAACTGAAAAAGGATCCCTAATGGTTGATTGGTTCCTCTATTAAAAGCCAACAGATTCTGGGTAATAGGCATAAGTGGCGGTGAACCGAGCACTTTCCAAGCAGTGGAGGAAAGGATACTCATAGATTCACCTTCATCTATAATAGTGTCGAATACAATCATATTATAGACCTGTACTATGATCTGGAAAGACACATAAGAAGGAAGACAACATCCTGCCAATCGATTCCAATCAAAGGAAGTGACTAGACTACTTGGAGGGGGTGCCATAAGAACGAGAGAATTACCCCATTGAGTTACGAGAGCGAGAGGATTTTCCTCATGTCTTGATGGAATAGGAGGGTTGCCTCCAAGCTCATTGGAATATGAAGAAACGAAAAGCACCTGAGTGATATCATACTCACTCTCTATGGGAAAGGTACGATTAACTGAAGGTGAAATTGGGTCAACTATTTCCTCGAACTGTGATTGGCCAGGTATAGACTCATGGGATTCACATTCAAAGAGTGTGTGTTTGACCGATGGTTGATTTGGGTCAGTCGCTTCATCAACTAGTGAAGGATTAAGGGAGAGTCTCTTGTAACCAGATGGAAGTCAGTGCGGAGAAGCAGGACAGTTATCCAAAACTTTTTGGGCTTCATCCAGATAGGGACAAAGGTGAAAGGGGTAATTCCCTTCGCATAACCTACAGGGAAACTTAACTTTACCCTTCTTTCCATGAAATTTACTACCACTAGTTAATGGTGTGTCACCAGAATGATCTCCAAAATCTAATGACACAAGATGATGTGAACGAAAAGACCATTCTTCTGAGATCTAAGGAATACCAGAATAATTTCGAAGAAGATGTTCTCCCATACAAAGTTTGCAAGGATATCAAAGTTTGTGAGGTTTATCGAATGTTTTCTCATCAAAAGTTGCATTCGAAGAAATGGTTGCTTGGTTGCCCCTACTGAATTTTCTTCTTCTTCTTCTTCTTATCCACCTGGTTACTAGGGTCAATACTTTCACCAGGCGAAGAGGAAGAATGGGAGGAAGAAACAACAGACGAAGAAGGAAAAGGGTCAACTTTAGGATCAAATGGGGGTTGATTTTGTCCAGTTGTAGGAATATTCAGTTGTGGGGCCAAGGAGGTTGAGAACAACCATATTAGCAAGCCAATGGTAAGTCCCGGAAGGGATAATGTAGCCATATAAGAAGCACCAATATTTCTGAAAGGAGGAAAAGGACTAGTATTCCCATCAAAAGGAATTCCTTGATCGGTGGACTCCGGAGTTGTTTCCATATGTCTAAACCTAAGATCAACTAAGGAGTGATGTGGAGGATGTTATCCACGGTCAATTAATTTATTTTAATCAAAATAACATAACAAAAACAAGAGGGATAATCTAGGCAAAAGGATTACCAAGTAACTGTGAATTGCAATATACTGCCTTAGTAAACCAAGGACTTAACATATATGCAGGAAATCTTGCTAAATGTTGTTTTTGGTGTATCACAGTATACAAGGCGACCAACTTGGTTACATATGAATGGATAGCAACCTAATGTATTCCTCCCATATATACCCGAAATTACGTGGAGGCCCAATCCGTGTTAGTGTTGTCTAATGCGGAACCGCACAATGAGAGAATTCCTTTATACTCTTCGTACTATAACACCGCCCTATATACCCGAAAGTACATGGATGAGCTACAATATACTTATGTACGTGGAATGAGATATCACAATCAGAATGTATCACATATAATTAGCGATAGCTACTATGTTTAATGATGTTGGAACACATCTCTAGCCTATACCTCTAAATGTTATTTGTTAAGTTACAATGCTCCATTAGGTTAATTGAGATAAATTTTTAAGTTGATCTTATTTAGAATTTTCCTTTCAAGGTTCACCACACGATGTATGTTTGGAATTCCTAGAATGAAACTAACATGAGAAACATTCTTTCATTCAATTAACAATGAAAACCATAGCTATTAAGGGATAGAGCAATCAGAGCTTTGACAAAGAGAAAAGAGCACGCCTAATGAAATTTCCCTAGCTATTCCTATCAAGCATTCACAAAATACAATATTCATGATGCAAGTTTTTATTTTCAGTCCCTTTAGTGTTTAGATGAGAAAAAAGGAACTAGATGCATAAACAATCAATCAATACTTTTCATAAGAAACAAAGACTTTACGACAGTTTCTTTTTCAAAGAAATGAAGACTTTACGACACTTCATTTTCATAAGAGACTAATTGATATAAACTAACTTTGAAAATGAATTGATAATAATAAATAAATATCTTAAGAAACAATAAACAGTCAAGGTCAAAGTACGGCTAGGAGAAGAAATGCAAATTGATTTTAGAGCCATAGAAAACATTGATATTTCAGCTAACAACATCAAAAGCAAATTTGGAAAAATTAAGCAAAAAGGTGGGTTTTTTGGCTTGAGGGGGATCAGCGCAGGTCAGAGTGGGAGACATTGCACCACAGAGCATTGTCTCTCACTCAAGGTTGCTTTACATCACACTGTGTCAAGTCCAACACTACGCTGGTGCTAGACAACCCAATCAGGAGACATTCAAACACACTTTTTTGACCAAAAACACTTCAAAATCACTGAAAAGAGATCAATGAAGTCAAGTAAAGTCTACTAGGATGTAATATGATGAGGTTAAACTACCAAAAATGCTAGTCGTTCCCCAGTGGAGTCGCAAATTTGTTATAAGGAATTTGTATCTACGGATAAACACATTTTCCCTAAGTGGGTAGTTTCACTTAGAACAAAAAAAAAAAAAGTAGTTTAACCTTTTCCTATAATAGATATATGAGATGAAGGAACTTACTTGTGATCTTTCGCTTCCTTGATCTCCTTTAAATTTTTCTCGTCGCTCCCACTCGAACTGAATCCGCTCAATTGGTAACTGCAATCAGAAATAGAAGACAACAACGATCAAAGTACATGATATATCTACCATAAACCAATGGAATCGACAAGATTGAAACATATATGCATCATAGATATGAACAAGAATATGGGAAAAGGAACAAACAACTTTATTGATGTAGAAGGAAGAGTTACAACCAATGAAGTTCGATCCTTTATCACTTATCTAGCTTTAGTCCAACCCTCATCACACCAAAAGCACAACAATCCAACAACATAACATTACTTGACATGAAATCAAATCTCAAACCAACAATATTTCCCTACAATCTTCAAATTTAAGCCCTTGATCACTATGAGTGGTCAATTTATAGGGAAATGGAGGTAATTTTGTCATAAATGAGGGTATTGAATGGTTTTCCAAAATTGGAGTTAGTTTCCATGGAGCAAGCGATGAGAGGATAAGAGGTTAATTGATCCAAACCCTATCCAAATTCGAGCGCATAAGATGGGATGAGAGTTGGGATCTTTCTAAAATGATCTAGAATCAAGGAATATTCCTATAACCCTATGCAAATTTTGCTCATTCTTGCCCAACGCAGGTGTAAGTGGGCCTAAGTGCTCTGCAGAGTAGGCATGAATGGGCCTACCTGCTCTGCAATGCAGTTACCCCTAACCAAGGCTACGCTGGTGTCCCAAAGAGGCATTTCAACACGGCTTCAAGCTAGGAAACTTTCATGGATGGAAGCATTCAGTGTGACGACTTGTCTAGGGCATGTAGAAACTGAATTAGGGTTTGATGAGCCCTAATTATACTGATCTAAATGTCAAGATTGATGTGCCCAAATAGACCCGTACCAGGTGTGACATATAATCAGTTGATGATTTCTTTGCCTCAACAATTTTAGATCACTCTCCAATTTATCCATGACCATAACCTAATCCTTCATATCGTGGTCGTTCCTTCACCTCGATAGGATTAGTGATATCTTTATCATTGACTCTAAGGCATATTCCATCATAACCCATGTAATTTAAACGCTCCACACTAATACCTTTGGCATTCTTTTCAAAAGTTGAAAAATATGTGTTATCAACATGAGTTGATGAAGTAGAAATAGAAATGATAATTACCTCCTTTGATATATCACCCATCATTTCTATTTCATATGTTGATGAAGAATTGGATGATAACTCAAGCCAACCACTTTTACCAATTGATACATAAGGATAATCTTTAATATGCTTACAAAACTCATAAGCATCATCCTCAACATAGGGTCCATATCCTATGTATGGACCATGACCACAAGTTGGATTCATCTTAGAGGGGTTCTTTGTTGCTTTCGAAATGGAACTCTCACCAATTTGTTCCTCCACTACATGTTGCAATTGTAGGCACATTTTCCTTTTTTCCTCCTCTGCAAATTCAAGCAATCTCCTCAGTTAAACATTCTTCATTCGAAGATATAGATTAATCTCTTCCAACTCTTGGAATATTTCATGCGTAAGTTTCTTGATCTTACTTGCAATTTGGTCAGAACCTGCTTTGATAGCACCTAATATGGAAATGGAGAAACACTCCTCCTATCAAAATCTAACTGTCCTCTGACACTTTTCAAGTTAAAAAAATTGGTATTTAAAGATAAACAAGTTTCACAGTCTCTTCAAGAACGTGAGTTGAGTTTTCACATGAACTTAAAAGAGAAACAAATTCACAAGCATCTCAAGATGATAACCATGAAGAAGAAACCAACATTTGATGAAAGAGTTCACCCATCCTGGGCTACATCTTTGGGCCTGGTCCAACAGCTAGACCACCATATTGATTTTAGCAGGAAATGAGTACATACAACTTGTTGATAGTAGAGTGGCTTGTTTCTCCCACAAATAATTCTCGCTCAGAAAAATGACTCCCTACAACAAGTCATGAAAATTTCAACAAAAAAAGGACTTTGACACAATAGGTCCTTGTACTCCACCTGAAATCAAAAGCATAAACATGCAACTCCCTTATAATGAAGAGTTAAAAAGGGCTTCTCTCCTTAACACATTGAGAAAATACTGAAAAGAGTTGTTCTACATAAGTAATAGTTGTTGCAAATGAAACTGGAAGGCTGGAAAACCTCTAACTAAGCTCTCACCATGCTCAAATATGCCTCCATACTGCTTCAAATTTGTCTTTGCCTCCATCATTAAAATACTTTATTCTATATAAAAAAAAAAAAAAAAAAAAAAAAAAAAAAAAAAAAAAAAAAAAAATCCATCATAAAGTGCTCCAATCATAAAAATGAAGCTGCCATAGAGTCCATGACACTCAAAAACCCCCATCTATGCTCTTCTTGAGTTCAAAAAGGTTAAAAATTGAGCAATATATGCTTCTCCAAGCGAAGCTTTGTTATTTGTCTTGCAAATTAGTAAAACATGCTAACTACATGACAATTTCGCCCTTTTCTCAATTTGTCGAGTAACAATTTCGCTCGAGACCAATGATAGTCCCACTGCAAAAAGTGTAATTTTTTGCCTCTTATTTTTTCCATAACCCCTATGCCTTGGATCAGGGCCACGTGGAACCCATAAGGCCAGGGGTCGGGGTTAACCACCTGCCCCCATTGACCAAGCCCTTCATTGCTATCGACATGGCCTTATGTTTTCCATAGGTTCGAGGGCCATGGCCAACTTCCCATTCCCTTCGACATAGCCTCCTTTGCATGGTCATATGGTTTTCGATGGGACTAGGGCTGTTAGCACCTAAATCTGCCTTAGGCTGAAGGAAGGCAAAATTCAGGGTAACCACAAAACACGCTCAGTCTGGTAGCTAGCCCTACCAGAACAGGACAGGGCTCTCTCCGAGTCACGCTCAGTGAATACATAAATGAAACAGCCTGAGATGACTTACAGTGAAATATTGATCTTAGGCTAGTAAGTGAATATGGATACAAGAAGTGATTTTTATGAATGACTGTGTTTCTGGGATGGTATGGGACCAATGGACCGCAATGAACAAAGAATTTAATACAAAGGCACAGATTACTTCGTGAGGCAAGATAGGCGGAGAGTCCAGCAATTTAGTTTGAAACAATGCGGAATGGAGAGATTGCTTAGGAGAGTGAAAAGGGCATTAGTACATGAATCCTTTTCAACAGAAGAAATAACACTGAACATGAAATTTTCCCACAGGCAGAGAAATAAAATTGAATTCTACCTTATCTAACTCAGAAAATTCCTCTGGACATGAATATGAAATGAACTATGAAACATAAAAAGATACATATGAAACAGAAGACACATTTGCTACACTCACTACCACATGAATCTCATGAAACAGAGCCGCTGCCTTTCATTATCCTCTGTAAAAATATACAATGAAGAAAGAAAGTTTCTTTTCCACAGTCTCCTAGAAGTTACAAGGCAACCAAACCTTTGCAAATAGTTTGCATACAATATATAGAATGTTCCATGAAGAGATAGAATGCCCAAGGGTTGGGGAGTTACTCGAATCATTACAAAATGGAGGTGGAAAGCCAACCATTAGCTACAGGTGTAGCATCACAAACATGACAAATGGCTTGGGTGACTGTTTGCCTTCCTTTGCCACTTGGATAGAAGCCCATCTGGAGTAAAAATACTTTGCCGAAAAAGTGAAGTGTAGATGAGAGGGCCCACTTTGGAGAAGTCACGAATCAGAATTTCGTGAAACAGAGGAAAATTGGGCCTTTTTTCCTACATGTGTCGTGCCACTTTGGAGCCAGTTTTGAGGCACTTGCAGGAGTCCAAAATGTACCCAAGTATGCTTGTTGGAAAGCCTGTCCTTTTTAATTTCCAACCCAAGTGGAATTTTTTAATTTGGTGTTCATTTTCCCCTCCAAATCTTCATTCTCCCAAGACTGCTTCCTGTGTGTCAAAATAGGGGCAGAGAGGCCAATTTTTGGGTGTTTTTGACCTCCTGGAGACTCAAATCATGCCCAAATTTCTTGCCTGAGTACCAGTAGTCATGATTTTTCATGTTGAATCCAAAAATGCAAGCCATTTCTCATTTGGAGCTCCCAATCAGCGCGGCGCGGCGCACAGGGAGAAAAAACCTGTGTTTGTGACCAAAAACTTTCCATGTGACCAAAATTGCCCCAAATTTCTTGAAATTTGGGCTGTAGGTTCTCTAAGAGGCAGTATGCTAGGCCACAGAAGCTTCAGCCAAGATTCGAAGCTGATCTTGCTCTTTTTCCTCTTTTGCCTCTTTTGTTGCTTTGCTCAATTTTGCTTTCAAGCTCCTTATCCGGGCCTTTGCACTCATGTTCCGTGCCCTATACTGATAAACCATCCTCCTCAGTATGGTTTTGTCTCTGTCGTCCTTCTCTAATAGCCTCTCAAGGTGTATGTTGATCCGCTCTAACCAGGACTCACGGTCATTGTTTGTCTCTTGCTCCAAGGTAGTGAGCTCGATCCTCCTTTGCTGGGCAGCTTATCGGTTCTCACGGATGCTTTGTAGCTCCATGATCTCATGCCGGTCCTCAAGCTGCTTGTTCCTCTGCTCCAGATACTTGATGATCCATCTGGACCTCTCCACATTGAGTGACAATGTTGGGTCCCTATAATACTAGTGATTACCCCATTACTATGGTAGTTGTGCCCCTTATTAATATTGTTGTGCCCCTATTACCCCCATATTGTTATTATTGTGCCCCATAGAATCCCTCTATTGTTATT
>APFE030878113.1:288807-301284 GCA_000404065.3 Pinus taeda
AAAGAATTGTTCATTTATGTAATGTAAAGGAGGTTGCCCCCTCGAAGAGGCTGAATTCTAAGGCGTTGATCTATCTTTTCTATCTTTTCTTGAACTGGTTTCATAACAGACAAATCTTGGATCTCCGTGTTCTGCTCTTGAATAGTCATCCTAAGTCGGGCATTCTCCACCTCTGCATCATCATCTTGAATGAGGATGAAATCAGCCTCCTATTCACCTGATGGCCCCTCATCATGCACGGACCTCTTGCCCTTGTCCTGTACCTGTGTAGTCGATGCCAGAAGCGAGGCCCCTTCCACCTCGAGTGGAGATAACACTCGCTTTGCTGCTACAAAAAAGTGCATATTGCCTCTCTGATATGTCACGAATACTGGCATAGTCGTGGTCTCATGGTGCTCATACTGATGAGAAGGACCACCTATCTCCTACTTTGGCTCTAATAGTACCTGTGATGTGCTGAAGAAGTCACGGGAGATGAAGTCCTCCCAAGAAATTCCCTGCAATCCCAACTGATGATCTACCAAAATCTGAATAAGAGCAAAGTGATACACACTGTTAAGTTGCTGTTGAGGGGTCTTATGCTGCATGAAGGTGTTCATCCTCTCTATGTTCCTGCATATGAAAAATGGGAGGTTCAACATCCTCACCTTGGTAAAGTGCATGAGCAACCTGATGTGATAGGCATATAGTCGAGAGAACCTCCCCTCACAGCTGAAGTACTTCATGATCAATTTCATGAACGAAGCATACTCATCTTTCAAATATCTGAAGGGAAAACTCTTGTGAGATGACTCAAGAATCTGGCCTTAATGTAAGGCTCATAGTGTTGCCTATCCACCTTCTTCTTCTTATGCCACTGTTCTCCAACATTTGGTATGCCTGTTGCCACTGAGATAGTTTTGGGTGTCAATGTGAAAGTGACCCCGACCAAGATAGACTGACCTCCATGTAGATGAAGCACAAAAGGACGGGCCAACTCATGATGAACTCTAACATTAGCCACCCTTTGAAAAAATTCAAAACATGCTATGTGCTGGAAACATGACATGGCAAGAGGGCATGCTTGTAATTCAGTGAGGGTAAGGGGCTCATCCCTAACATGTTTTCCACTCTTGTGATGTCTCCTGGGAGCCTGCTCTTCCGAGGATGAGTCGCTTTGTGTCTCCATCTCATACTCTAATGAATGTTGTGAAGCCATGACTACTATGTGTATTGTACTTAGGCTGCCCTTTGATGATGGTGTGAAGTTGGGTGCTCTTGTGCTATCTGTCACCAAGGGGAACAATGAAAACAAGGAGTATTAGGAAGGGAATAATGTGATGGGAATAGGGGTTATAAGAAGAATTTTGTTTAGGGATATGTAGGGGGTTTCGGTATTTGCTAGGTTAGGGTTTTGGGGTTTTGTGTTGACAAATAAGAGGAGGGATAGGGGATAGGGTTTGGTAGTATTTTAGGGTAGGGATAATAGGAAAAATGAGAAAGGGAGGATAGGGAAAAATGGTAGGAGAGGGAAAAATGAGGAGTGAAATGGAACCTTGGCACTAACACCACACTTTTGCAACCCTAGCCACCATGGTTTTTGGTGTTTTCTTATGGTTGATTTTATGAATTTGGTTTCATTCAAACATCGCCCTAAACCACCATATCATTTATAAAATTTGATGAACAAGTCATGTCATAGAGCCTACCTGTCAATTTGATGGGCTTCACAAAAAATTTGAGGTGATTTAGCATTGTTTCGGCCCTTGGTCTGTGTGTGTCGCGCGCAAAACCCAGTGTGCCATGCCCTGGGTGTGCGCTGCGCCCGTTGGAGAAATGAATTGAGGGTTGGCTCTATGTGCGCCGCGCCCCTGTGTATATGCACCGCGCCCTGAGAACTACCTCCAAACTTGCTCCAAACAACGTACGATGCACTCTAATCACTTTGCAATGTCTCCCAATGGATTTGATTTGCACAATGCTTCTAATTTTGGTGAAAACTTGTATATAAAGCCTTGGAAGTGATGGGTTAAATTTTTTCTTCTTCAAAAACCCATTTTTCTAATGTTATGTTTTGACACTTTTTCACTGACTTTAAAACACCCTGAGTTTCACTTTCCCTTTGAAAGTTTAGCTCAAATGATGAAATTTTTAGCACTCTTTGCAGGGATTGCACGATAGGACATTTGGCCACGGAAACCATGCTTGCATCTAAGGAAATCAACTAATGACTTTTTTGAAAATTTTATCACCAATGACACTGTTTGACTTTTCTTCAAAACAGAGTTTTGAAGATCAGTCGAAGTCTATCCACATGACGATGAAGCTCTCTGAATCATAACTGTGTAAGGGGCCTCACTCTGGCCTGCATGGCTTTCCTGGACATGATTGAAGACCAAATTGATGAATCCCTAGACCTAACTATCGAAAATGACTTTTGTCCTTTAAAGGACCAGACCTTGACTGTCATGGAATTTGGTGATCATTGACAAAAGACCTGAGGCCGCAGGAGCCAGACATGAGGGGAATTGATTAGCATGACCTCCTCCGTCAGATTATGGCATGCCCCTAGCGGAATGCAGCTGAGTGAATGGAGCGGGACACCTAAAAAATGAAATGCATAAAGAGTTTTGATCTCTGACAGAGGACTAACCAGACCAACTCTAACAGGGGCTAGGGCCAAGTGTCATGCCCCTCCCTCTAACTCTCATCGTTGGTTGTATGTATACCAACAAAACTTGGGGCTAGGGATTTCACTCACCTATCTTCCTTTCGTCATTCATTGTGGACACATGGTGATGGCATGACCAAGGGTCAAGGCTCACCACCCGACCCCTCCTCCCAACTACTGAAAACTTTGACATTAAATATAAACTGTAGCTTGTAGTTGTTAAGAACCAACGTGATGGCATGACAGTAGGATGTGGAGATTTTATGCATGAGGTATGGGTATTGAAACCTGTCGAGGCCTTTGAGCCCTATATAAAAACAATTGACCAATCACAAAGGGCCACGTGGCACCCTCTAATAGGGCCATGTGGCAACCTCTGATTGGGCCGCCTCATACTGCACAAACTAACCAAAACATGCCACTTGTACCCTGTATGATGATATCACATGTCAGCATAGGATTGGCATGTCTGACACCATACCCAGCATAGTCATATGATGACCCCAGCCATATGAACTGTCAAGCCAGCATCCCAGCCAACCCTGTTGTTGACTTTTTGGTTGTTGGTCAAAAACTTTAGTACTTCATAACTTATTCATACGATGTTGGATTGAGGCGATTCAAACATCATTAGAATCAGGACAATGAACACTGTGACTTGACGCTAGTTTAGGGAGATTCCAAGCACTTTTATTTTTGGGCCTATTTTTTTATCTTTGAATTAGTGGCACTCACATGACACTACTTTATCATATGAAGCCCATCATGGCACCTGAAACATAATAGCACCTTAGCACCACCATGTCCCATGCCATTTATTTCGAATGGAACTCCATTTGAACTCTACAGCGTGTCATGCTCTTTCATGTCATTTGACAAGGATAATTATCAACACGTGGCTTCTGTCTAACCCACGCCCCATGGTAGACTTGCACCACAAACATCTACGGTCACAACCACGTGAACACCATTTATCCAATGAAAACGATACAAACCATTGGATACATAGGGTAACTCTTATAGCTTAAAATTTGATTAATTGCATGCCCAAAGTGAACTACGATAAATTCTCTTATTAAAGTAGAATCATTTAATCGTATTAGGTGATGGATAGGGAATTATCATCCACACATGTTCAAGCTCGATGCGTAATCATAGTTGTTGGATCAACAGGAACTATGTGATACCTCTACCACGTGCCATTTAATTCCATGTCAGCTTAAACCCCCAATTCACCCAATTCCATAGTGCCTTGTTTGTGTCATGATGATGTTAGGGGGGAATCACCCATCCACGTGGCATCCTCTAGTGGTCCCATGTGTCATTCAAAAATTGGCCACTTGGCTATCCTAAAATTCCATATCTATATGCCACGTGTCATATCGATAACCATGCCATGTCACAAGTACACATAGTTCATGTCATATGTGGCATTCACCACCTCAACTGAAGCCTTGGGCCCCACCAATCCCAAACCACTATGCAAATAGAACTTTCTCATTTAGCGACAGAAAGGCATTATGTGTTGGCCTCTATTAGCAATTCCAGTGCACTCAAAAGGGGTGAACCATAGTCTTTCTCTCGCGGCACGACATAAGTTTTAACAGTGAGTGATAGGCATTTTCTCATCCACACCCTCCTTCAGACATGTTCATTTTCCCTGAAGTATCTTAGTATCCTTGGCATTATGCAACATGAATGTTATAAGTGATAGAAATTTTCTCATTCTTCGCTCATGTTGATTCATGGCCTTGGTTATTAAATTCCATTTTCCTATCCCACAAAGGCACATCTTTGTTCTCTAGGATGTAAATATATGTCTCTTAGTGGACATTTCTTAATCTACATAAGCTCATACACTTTTTTATGAGATTGTCAAGACTTATTCATCTCGAGCGCAAGTGCATCATTCAATGATGACCAGACTTTGAGTCTTAAGGAATCTAATGGCTTATGAATCCATTTAGGTGATTAACGATGCTCTGCACCAATAACATGACAAGGATAAATCCCACATATCACACCAATGCTCTAGGCGTTAAACATAGTTATAGTAGGGAGTAGATCTCTAGCATGGCTAACCACAAGCTCAATCAAACTCACTGATATGGTGTGCCTTACACACAACAACCATAGACTTCCACCAGTTTAAACATAATAGGCATTCATAACGTTCATGTAAATCAACCATAAAAATCACACCTAGTGAAAATCAATTGAACTCAGCAATTTAACCATACATACTAGGTAAGTGACCATGCATTCGGGATTTTATTAGCAATCATAAGGACTCGTAAACATTTCCAAACTATGAGAGAAATCACACATGCATCTCATCACAAGCAACCAGGAATAACACAATTCCTCCATAAGCAATGTTAATACATTCATTGTTATAACCCATAAAAATACCATTCAACATTCATAATGCAACAAAAATACAAGTAGATACACTTATCTATATAACTTAATAGTTGGAAAGGGAGGGACTTCAAATCTCCACCCAACTATAGTCCAGGGACACTGCAAACTTTCTTGCAACCGACCACCCCTGAGCCAGATTCAAAGTATGAGGAGGTAATTGCTCAAGAGTACTCTCGAGAACAACTAGTCAACAAATGGTAAGAAATAGAGTCCTATTCTCAAGTTATTTCTCAACAGGCCCCAACACTTACACTGCAACAACTCTTTATTTAGTAGAACTTCAACCACAAGGATTCATCTAAGGCTTGTGGAGTTTCAACTCAGTTCTAGGAGAAAAATGTATATGTGCATAAAGGGAGGCTTGTCAATTGGGTTAATATTGCAAGAAAAAAGAGTCCACTTCTAGGATATTTATCATCTTATTGAGCAAGTAACTAAGTGGTTTATTGGCCCCAATGCTAACCACTCAAGGGTTTATCATACATTTCAACAAATTCTTAGATGTCTCTGCCTGTCAAGTAGTTTATCAACCAAACTAGTATCCCAGTGTTTTTTCATCCCCAAGGAAAGCCACTAACCAGGTGTTTATCAGCTCTTTGAGTAAGCACTAGATTGATTTATCAACCCCGACTAGCACCAAAGTGTAACAAATACATTGAACTCTCTCTAGCAAATTAATTCACAAGCACAGTCGCAGGCCTCAACAAACACAAGGAATACCATCCCCAAAGTAGAACATGGGCTTTCATAAGTTGTGCCTTTCTAGCACATTCACATATGTTTTCTATTCACACTTAGTGTTCTTTTTCTAGTGAAATCTCTCTTGCTCATCTACTCTGCAGTGCGTCTACTTGATTTCTCTATGAATCAATCCTAAATCCCTCCCCCAATATCTCTCCTCCTCCACACCTTGTCTCTCATTGGGCTCTTCCTCTCGTACATTTCCATATGTGTTGGCCATGCACACGCCTCTACAAGAATCGAGACTACATGCTTTTCCTTCACTCAATTTCATTCCCTAAATTCAATGTTGGACCAACAGTGTCATAAATCCATCAAGAAGTAGGTGGTGAACAATGTCTTAGGTTTACAGGCAAATCATCCTCATTAGTCTTTTGAATTTATATCGACTTCTTCAATTAATTAATATATTACATTTACATATTATTTACATAAATTACAATTTATAACAGTATACATAAAAAAATATTAGAAAGAAAAAAATATCATAACATTAATAATAATAAAATTATAGTTCCAAGATATATTAGTTCAAAGACATTTTACAAAATATAATTAATACATTAAATAGTTTCAATTACATAAAATATAAAAATCATAAATCATTAAAACTAGGTATAATAAACAACCAACAACAAACCTATTAATTATCATATCAAAGTGATTAAGTAATAAGACATCTAGCAACAAAACACAATGACCAAAATACATCATACAATGAAGTCATCAACCCATTACATAGTCTATATTAAGAGAAAAACCATAAATTACTAAAATCTAACCATAAATGGTTAACAATAAACCTATTAATTACTATATTCATTGATTAAATTCAAGTTTAACATAACAAAAAGACGCATTCTTATTTACAAACATAATCTATTATGTAATCATATCGTTATACAATCTAAAATTCACTAATTTGTTACTTGGACACAACTTTGTGTTGGGTTTTTTAATAACTGATATATAGTCCGTCATCTAATCATATACCATTTGAAATCCACTAATTTGAATACGTGGACAAAGCTTTGCAATGGGGTTTTATGAAACAATAAAATAGGATGGACATCATTATAGAATTTAGACTTTTGTGATCCATAGCATGAAACAATAAAATAAGATGGACATCGTTAGGCTTCTCTGCTCGAGCAGGTGTCGAGGTATTCCAGGAGAAAAGGGAGGTGATTTTGCAATGTTATTATTGTTGGGCTTGAAACATAGTAAGAAAAAGATCTGGTTTATTATGCAACCTTGTCGTTACAACCATTTTCAAACACAAATGTGGTGTTGGTGTTGGTGTTGGTGTTGGAGGATCTCCAATGTAAATGTGTTATTTGAGGTTAAAGCTTGATGATCTCAATTTTCAATGTAATTGTGAGGATGGAGATTGAGAGTATAGTATAACAATTTTGAAGATGGACGTGGTTTAGGAGATTGAGATGGGATGATACGAGGCATGTGTTTGATTAGGTTAATTTTTAATTTGAAGAGTTGATTTTTTGTTTTTGGGTAAATCTATTTTTTCAATTATTAAAAAAAAAATGAATTGAGGTTTATGATATTACATTTCAATTTATGTTATGATTTGATTTTATATCTTGTTCTGACGATGAACCACTTTGGATGGTTCGAAACGCGTCGAAAAAGCTCCTCTTGTGTGATTATTTCCAAAAGTTTTTTCTCAATTGTCAAATATAGATCACAGAAGCCTGAATTTGAAAATCAAATTTCAATGTAAATGTGGTGTTTGAAGAAATGAGGTTTTCAATTTGTTAGGAAGGTGGTAGTATGGTGTCAAAGAAACTTAGCTCAACTGGTATGGTTCACAATTTGTGTCCCAAGTAGCTTGAGTTCGAGCCTCTCGAGACATGTTGGCCCATGTGGCATTTATGAAATAGTTCCACTAATGGTGGAATAGTGGCAGTCGTTACTACAAAGTTATTGATTGTGCCTAGTGGAATGTACTCATTACTGTTAAAAAGCAAAAAAGGAATGTGGTAGTATGGATATCTTAGATTAGGTGATAGAGATTCAATTAATTTAACTCGTGTTAATTCATTGTATTCATTTCTTGTGCAGTTTAAGGGTAGACCTAGTTAGTAATAATTTCATTCGTAACATGTAGGAAATCATGGGAATGACAACAAAGGATTTGGTAGGCCATTTAATCATGGCTCTCGACGTAAGATAAACTTGCCTAGTACCAAAATCAAGTTATACAAATCATATGGCTATGAAAGCTCTCGAAATTGACAAGTCATATGCCTATTTGATCATCACCTTCAATGAGCTTATGCTTGGTACCGACTTCATCTCTACTCAAGAATGGACAACTAGCTCTCTCTTCAACCACAAGCCTCTTTTTTCATGATTGTCTTGGATTCATCTTAGTCAAACAAAGGACTTTGGGGTAGTTCTTTCTCCATGGAAGCCCTTGCAATTGGAAGAAATGGCTCATAATGGACCTGGTTGCAGAAGTTCTAGAGGACTTTATTGGAACCCTCTCACTCATGCATAACATGAGGTTGCATCCTCAACAATGGTTTCCCACCAATGTACTTCGACAACTAGGGAAATGATTGAATTAGTTAATGTTGAATGATTTGGATTGCATCATTATATTATTTGACATCCATCTCGATGCTTTCAGAGTGGAAAAACTAGAAAATTTTGAGGAATCAACTTAAAAGGTCATTTTTTCCACCGGTCCTAGTTTTGAAAATTGAGGAAAAAAACTTTAGGGGCCATTTTGAGTCCTTAAATGACCACTTCTATGGTCTAGAACTAACTATGGGCCTATATTACATAATTTATGCACTAATACATTTTCAATGGCACAAGAATCACCTTAATCAAATTTCATATAAGAAGGTTATGCCTCACAAAAGTTGACCTATTGGGATTGACCAACATAATTCGAGAGGATGCCATGTCAGTCTCTATTACTCATGTAAAAGGGGATAACAACGTGGGGACTATAAAGAAGACTCTAGAAGTATCGAGTTGTAACTCATGTTGAGGGTAGAATGGGTCAAATCTAATCCCCAATTGGTTATCACTGTGTTATAACTAGGCCACTAGGAGGAAAAGTGGTTTCATTCTATTTGCTTTTATTTTGTTCCATAGTAGAGTGTAGTAACTGAGTATGGAAAAAGAGAGAACATAACAAAGGGTTTTGTATTTTGTAGCAACCCATGAGCCACAGGTTTTAGGAAAATCCATGAAGAGACCCTTCTCCTTTGTACTTGCATTATTTCCATTCCAAACAAAAGAGCATAGAGAAGCCTCACTTTACACCTTTGTTTCCTCCTGTAAGGGTTTCCCAAAACATATCTTGGTGTTCATTGCGATTTATGACTGATTGTATTTATTTGTTCTCTATTTTTTTTCATATTATCTGTATAATTTCCTTGTAGATTCAAATTGCTAATTGTAATATGCTAAAACAATAACCTTGAATATACTCTACTCATCATCAGAAATAATTAAACGACCGTGAAATCATGAAGCATACAAGATAAATAATTCAGTCAACACATTACACAATGATTTCCTAGGGAAAGCCACAACTAAAAACCCCTTATATTTGTGATCTGAATTTGAAACTACTTGAAAAAGGTTTGCAAGGTATTCAATTCAGTAGTAAACATGTTTAAAAGATGTCCATGTCTTGCAGTAAAGAAACAAATGAAATTTACAGTTGTTCATGATCCATTCAAGCATAGCAGAATTATTTCATTTTACTGTTTAACACATTAAAATGAATTTGTTCTGCAAAATAAATCAACCACATATGCAAAAGAAGTTGATGAAGCAGTTCACCCCTCATGGGCTACATCTGTTGGGTCCAAGGCTCCCAAATGGGCCTATCCTCGTGTTAATTAAATGCTCAAAATTAATTTACAGTTAAATAGAAGTCTCTACAGGTGAAATAGACTATAAAAATGGATTCAGAACACATGAATCCTTCAGGACTGACTGCTGGTTCACCTCCAATGGATACCTGCAACCTAATACAGTTCTCACAATACTGGGCCCTGGTGGCTCCTAGAACTTCCACGGCTCCAAAACCTGTACAAATGACCTCTGATGGATGAAAGACCTGTGCCAATGGCTTCAGAACATCCAAAATACCCAAAATAAAAAACAAATCGTCCAAAACTGCCTTTCCTAGCCAAAGTTATGGCCATTTACTCCCAACTGCCAGTTTCCCCTAAACGAACTCCAGCTAACTTTAGTTAAGCTCCGCCAATTATGGCGTGACCGCCAAATGTGGCGCTCCGCCAAAAAATCCGCCAACTGAACTATAGTTAATAAATGCATGTGACCACAACTCACTTGGCGGTTTACCTCGGATTTCGCGCCCGGTTAGGTTTGGCCCACGGTTCCAAGGGCTCGGTCATATGGCATGGGGGCTGACCCCCTTCCTTTCCCGCCGCAGTCTATTTTAAAATTTTAAATGGAACGTGGTTCCCATACATTTCAACAGCCACCGTTGTGGCGCGTTGGTAATCGTTGACTTTGTGCAAGGTAGGTCGGGGGTTCAATCCACAACCCCACTGTAATTTTGTATATGCGCCCCCACTGCTGACGTCACCTGAGCCATGTGGCAGCCTCCAGGATTGCCACGTGGTGGCTTCTAATTGGCCCGTCAAAAAGGAATATTCCATGGAATATTTCGTGGAATATTCTTTTTTTAATTTTTTTTGAAAATTCAAAAATTAAGGGTTATTGGGCGATTTTGTTTTTGACATAACTTTCACATATGGTGACCGTTTTTCGAACCGTTTGCGGCGCTGAAATCAGGAGGAAGAGCTCTATACAATTGTTTAGGTTTGAGACAATTTTGATCACTTTAAATTTTGAGCATTTTACGACACTTGGGACATGAGCCCCTAATCACGCCTCCCCATTGGGAAGCTTTTTGACCCCAAAAGCCTTCAACTACCTGTTAAATAGGTGAGGGTACAGCGCCCTCACTCTGTCCACCTCCATTCATTTTTCCTTGATTGGTTTGCTGCCTTTGAAACCAACCCGAACATAATCTACATTGCCCCTCCTTCAAGTGTGTGTCCTTCTGTCAAGGATTGTATCTTCGTTCAGCTCATCTAAGCATTCTGGCAAGAAATCTTCTATAGATGGCAGTTGAACAGCGCTATCGTGATCAGCGATCAAAGGAGGTTCATACAAACGTAAGTTCTCCACATTAACAACATAATACATTTGCATGTAGGAAGGCAAATCTAATTGAAAAGCATTATTTCCAACCTTCTTGAGGATTTTGAATGGACCATAACGAATAGGCTTCAACTTTTTACCTTCTCCTTGCATCCTTTCCTTACTAATGTACAGCCATACCTCATCCTCTTCTTGAAACTTGTGATCGACTCTATGCTTGTTGTGTCTTTCCTTGTACTTGCCTTGACCCTTCTCAAGCTGTTCTTGAATTTGCTGATGTATTTTCTGAATCCTTTTAATGAATGAACAAGCTTTGTAAATATTACTATATCCCTCAATGGCGACATCTTTCTCAAGGATGAAATCAAGAGGTGATTTGGGCAAGTAACCAAAACAAGCTTCAAACAGTGAGGTGTTTGCGGAAGAGTGCTTGGCATGGTTGTAAGCATGATGTATGTAGTGCAAATGTTCATCCCAAAGCTTGGGATGCTTGCTGCAATATCCTCTCAAGAGGTGCACAATGGTTTTGTTCACAACTTTTGTTTGTCCATCTGTTTGCGAATGGAAAGCAGTACTTTTCTTCAACTTTGTATCCATCATCTCCCATAGGTTGGACCAAAAATTCCCCACAAATCTGGAATCCCTGTCACTAATAATGGAAGTAGGCAAACCAAAGTGAATCCATACATGATGAAAAAATAATTTAGCAGTTTGTTCAGTAGTTATAGTTTTCTTACAAGGCATAAGTATACACATTTTGCTGAAACGATCAACTACTACATATAAATAATCATGCTGCTTTCTAGATTTTGGCAAACCTCCTACAAAATCCATAGAGATGCTCTCCCATGGTCTAGAAGGTACCGGAAAAGGAGTATACAAGCCAAGCTTCCTATTACTAGGCTTTCTTGTAGCACATAATGAACAACCTCTTATGAACCTTGAAACAAAATCTACCATGCGAGGCCAATAGCAATACCTTTGTAGATGTGCAACTGTTTTGCTTACACAAAAATGGCTAGCAATAAGAGAAGAATGAGCTTCTCTTATGACATTTATTCTCTCCCCCTGTGGTATACACAACTTTCCCAAATGAAACAGCGAATTGTTATGCATGTGATAGTCATTTTCCTCTACATGATTCCCTTTACTCAAGCTAGCATACACATCTTTAAAGTCATCATCAGATGCATACTGTTCTATGTAACTATCATGTACAATGGAATCATTCTTAAGTAAAATAACAACACCAATAATAGGCCTTGAAAGCATATCAACAACTTTATTCAGAGTACCTTTCTTGTAACTTATTACCAAATGGAACTGTTGCAAGAAGCCCATCCATCTGAAGTGTCGTGACTGTTGTAACTTGCTTTGTGATTGCAAGTACTGTGAGGGCTGATGGTCGGTATGTATAACAGTTTCTTTGCCCATCAAATAGTGTTTCCACTTTTTGACGCTTTGTACCAATGCATACAACT
>APFE030878113.1:302223-326141 GCA_000404065.3 Pinus taeda
TCCTGCATTCACCATCACTATATTTGTCTTCTTGCGATGAGCTCTAACAATGAACTCCTTGCCATCTTTGAAAATATGATATTTGTTTTCATGGTGATGGAAGATAGCTTTCCTGTCAAACAAGTAAGGACTTCCCAAAACAATTCCTGCTATATCAAAAGGTACCACATCAAATTCAACTGTATCAATAAAATGTGCAGTAATTGCAAAGCGCAATGTGCACTTTCTTGTAACTTGTAAATCCATCCTTGCAAATCCATCCAAGTGGATATGGCTTCGGATGTGGAACGGTATCAAGTTTAAGCTGCTTGACCAAGTCTTCTGATATAAGGTTTGCTTGTGACCCACTATCAAAAAGTGTGTCAATCTTAGTATGTTTTGAAATCACCGTCACATGAAACAGTTCAATTCTTTCTTCCTCATTAGGAGCTTGTACATGACAGTTTGAGGTACTAGTGCTGGCTTGAACTTCCATTTCTTTTCCCTTCAAGTTTTTCAAATCCATGGCTGTCATTTTGGTTTCATCACCTGAATCATCCCCTAAATCTTGTGGAGTAGATGTAGTAGCAGCAGTTTTCTGTTTCCCTTTGGATTTGTTAAATTGAGGTTTTTTCTCAGGATGTAATTTCCAACAATTTTTCTCCTCATGGCCTGGTTTAGAACAGTGTTTACAGATCACTTTCTCACTCTCCTGTTTGACAGATGCATTCTTTTTTCCCTTTCCCTTGGAGGTTTTCTCTTTGTTTTTCCCCTTAGCGGGCTTGTTTCTACCCTCTTCAAAAGTGTTTTTTCCCCTTGCCTCTAAATGGGTAGCTTGGACACAAACCTCATCCAAACTAGTAGGGTTAAACATCAAGATGGTGTGTCTAAGGTAGCTATGCAAGCCACCAATATATTTCAGCAAGGTGTCTTGGGTCTGTAAATCTACCCCTAACGAGAGAGCTCTTCTCTTGAATTCTTGGGTGTAGTCTTGGACATTCTGACCCTTAACTTGTCTGAAATTTTTCCAGTTCATAATGGCTTTCTGCATGTGAGCAAGAGGATAAAATTGTTTTTTAATGGCTAACAGAAAGTCAGTCCATGTTATGGTAACCTTACCAAATTTATTGATCTCTTCTTTGGCCTTGGCCTCCCACCAGACCAATGCTGCTCCATCCATTCTCAAAGAAGCCAACTGAATATTTGTGGCATCATCATGCATATTCTGGATCCTCAAGTAAACTTCCAACTACCTAATCCAGTTGTCAAGCTTTTCTGCATTCACTTCACCATTAAACATAGGCAATTCGAATTTTACATCAAGCTTCAATAAAGGACTTTTTCCATAGGATCTATGTTTATGCACAGAAGAAGAAGACGAGGATGAAGAGGAAGGAGGTGACGATGGGGGTGGTGGATCACCATTACCTCCATGTCCTTTCTTATAATGATCATCATCCTTCTTACCTCTTGAATAACCCTCTCCTTCAAGTGGATGTTTGGGCCCTTCTCCAGCCAATTTCTCATTTCTTTCTTGGTACAATATCGTCACCATTTCAGTGAGGTCCAAGAAAGCCTTTCTAAAGACTCTTTCTTCTTCTCTTGGATCTGTGTCTGCAGGAATTTCTCCTTCCTGTTCAGACATTCTTGAAGCTTCTACTGAGACTCTTGAGGGTAAAAATGAAGGTGAAGGTGATGGCTCTCTGGCCTTCCTTGACTGAGGATTCTCTCGTTCTCTAGTCAACTATCCTTCCCCTCTTTTAAGTTTCAACCTGGTAAGCATCAATACTTGCAAGACAGTTAGAAGATCTTTGCACAAAAACAATCAAAAGACAACTACACTAGAGATTGACTGAAAGAGCATTTATCTACTTTGCAATTGTATAACAAGAGCATTTCGAAGGCTTCCTGGCTCGTTTCAGGATTTGTCTATAGCTTATTTGACTGCTTTTGATACAAAGAAACAACAACATAGCTCTGATACCAACTTGATCTGAAATTGAAACTACTTGAAAAAGGTTTGCAAGGTATTCAATTCAGTAGTAAACATGTTTAAAAGATGCCCATGTCTTGCAGTAAAGAAACAAATGAAATTTACAGTTGTTCATGATCCATTCAGGCATAGCAGAATTATTTCCTTTTATTGTTTAACACATTAAAACGAATTTGTTCTGCAAAATAAATCAACCACATATGCAAAAGAATTTGATGAAGCAGTTCACCCCTCCCGGGCTATGTCTGCTGGGTCCAAGGCTTCCAAATGGGCCTATCCTCGTTTTAAATAAATGCTCAAAATGAATTTACAGCTGAATAGAAGTCTCTATAGGTGAAATAGACTGTAAAAATGGATTCAGAACACATGAATCCTTCAGGATTGACTGCTAGTTCACCTCCAATGGATACCTGCAACCTGATACAGTTCTCACAATATTGGGCCCTGGTGGCTCCTAGAACTTCCACGGCTCCAAAACCTATGCAAATGACCTCTGATGGCTGAAAGATCTGTACCAATGGCTTCAGAACGTCCAAAATACCCAAAGTAAAAAAAAATAAAAAAAATCGTCCAAAACTGCCTTTCCTAGCCAAAGTTATGGCCATTTACTTCCAACTACTAGTTTCCCCTAAACGAACTCCAGCTAACTTTAGTTAAGCTCTGCCAATTATGGCGGGACCGCCAAATTTGGCGCTCCACCAAAAAATCCGCCAACTGAACTGCAGTTAATAAATTCATGTGACCACAACTCACTTGACAGTTTACCTCGGATTTTGCACCCGGTGGTTAGGTTTGGCCCACGGTTCCAAGGGCTCGGTCATATGGCATGGGGGCTGGCCCCCTTCTTTTCCCGCCGTAGTCTATTTTCAAATTTTAAATGGAACGTGGTTCCCATACCTTTCAACAGCCACCATTGTGGCGTGTTGGTAAACTGTTGACTTTGTGCAAGGTAGGTCGGGGGTTCAATCCACAACCCCACCGTAATTTTGTATATGCGCCCCCACTGCTGACATCACCTGAGCCTCATGGTGGCCTCCAGGCTTGCTACGTGGCAGCTTCTGATTGGCCCGTCAAAAAGGAATATTCCATGGAATATTCTATGGAATATTTTTTTTTTTTTTAATTCAAAAATTAAGGGTTATTGGGCGATTTTGTTTTTGACATAACTTTCACATACGGCGGCCGTTTTTTGAACCGTTTGCGGCGCCGGAATCGAGAGGATGAGCTCTATTCGATAGTTTAGGTTTGAGCCAATTTTGAGCATTTTACAACACTTGGGACATGATCCCCTGATCAATTTGTATATTGCATTAGTCATAAAATATGAGAAGATTACATTGCTTTTCTCAAGCCCAAGCAACATATGAACTATCTCTATCTGTCTCATAGCTTTCTAGACAAACCCAAGAAAATACTTAACCAATTTTCTGCTTGCCAAGTCCATATTTCCTTATGATGTTTCCTTGGGAATTAGCCCCCTATTAATTAGGGAAATTCCTCAATTGGAATTGTGTAGTGCTCATTTGACTTCCTCTAACTGCATGCACCACCTATACAATTCAAATGGTTATATAACTGATAATAGATTGTCCCTGAACTCCAATCTCAAGTGGGTAACTCTCATATCTAACATGCATGAGTTATTTATGATTGAATCATCAGTTTACGGGTTGATCACTACAGGTAGCACCACACTCCTAGACCTCCCACTAGTTCCTTCGATAATTGGAACTAGTTTAACTGACTTTAACTCAGTTAAACTAAATTAATTAATTACAACTCAAAATAAACTCAACCAAGGCTCCTATAAAGTAAGAGACACTCTAGATGACTCAATTTAGACCCTCAACTCAAATTAACTAAGCCAACTAATTTAAATTAACTTAGATAACTAATACAAGTTGTCATGAGATGTGGAATTACAATTTTATTCCCAATTTAATTCAAGGACAAAATTAAATTAGGATTTTCTTGTTGCATTTTCAACACTCCCTCTCAATAAGAAAGGTATTATCTGCTACCCCGATCTTGCCTCTATGAAACTCAAATTTGTATCTTGACAATGCCTTTGTCAAAATATTTTCATCTTGTTCCTCTACAGGAATGTACTCCAACAACATGATTCTCCTCTACGCACAATCTCATAGATGGTGATACCAGATGTAAATATGCTTAGACCGATCATGAAAAACTGGATTCTCAAAGAATTTGATATAACTCTAATTGTCACAGTAAATCACCATAGGATCCATCTACTAACCAAATAACCCAACAAGGATCTTCCTCATCCAGATAGCCTCACAAGTTTCTTGACTAGCATCCATGTACTCTATTTTTTCCAAACTGAGTGCAACAGATCTCTACTTCCTAATGTACCAAGAAATTGTTGTTGACCCAATATTGAAGATTCCCCCTGATGTGATCTTCATGTAGAATGGATTCCCTTCCCAATCTGCATCTGTGAAGCCTTGAAGTTTCACTCCCTTTGTATGTTTGTACCAGAAACCAAACTGAGTAGTGCCTCTAAGGTATCTCAACACATGTTTAGTTGCCTTCCAATAGTCCAATAGAGTTTGGTTGGATTAACCATTGCTTAACTAAGTTGAATAACGGAAAAACATATATCCGATCGTGTGTTCACCAAATACATAAGTGAACCCACAAGCTACCTATAAATAGTAGCCTCCACTACTTCACCTGAAGTAGCATCTTCCTTCCTCCAGCTCCCTATTAGAGGAGTATCCATGGGTTTGCTTCTCTCCATGTGGAACTTCTTCAGCATCTCGTTCGCATACTTTCCCTGAGAGACAAACAATTCCTCATCTCATTTTCATGTTACCATACCATGGAAATAATGCATGAGCCCTAGGTCCTTCATCTTTAATTCTCTTGCAAGATCATCTTTGCAAGATTTTATCAGCCTCTCATCACCTGTTAGAATTAAATCATTGACATATAATATTACAATCAACAATTTACCTTCAACCACAATATGGTAAAGGTTCGCATCTGTTTCACTTTTGTTAAAGCCAAACTAGGTGAAATAGTTGTCAATCCTAGTGTACCAAGCATGGGGTGCTTGTTTTAGTCCATAAAACCCTTGCTTGAGTCTGCACACATGTGACTCTCTGTTGAAGGTATCAAATCCTTCTAGTTGCGCAATGTACACCTCTTCCTCAATCATATTATTTAGGAAGGTTCTCTTCACATCCATCGGATGTATATTCCATCCCATATGCATTGAAAGTGTTAGAACGGATTCGATTGAAGAGTACCTTGCTAGTGGAGCAAAGGTCTCCTCGTAATAAATTCCCTCCACCTGAAAGAACCCTCTAACCACAAATCTGGCCTTGTGTTTCTCCACACTCCCATCTGCTGATTTCTTTACCTTATAAAGACATCTGGAACTCACCATTGACTTGTTTGCTGGTCTTGGGACCACTTCCCAAATATTGTTTCTGATAATGGAGTCATACTCCTCTACTATGGCATCAAACCATACTAGTTTCTGTACTGCTTCCTCGAATGAGGATGGCTCAATATCTACAATCTTGGTCATCAAAGATGTTAGCACTCTGTGAATTCTACTAGGCTGAAGGTAGATTCACAAAAGGTAATCACAAGCCGCTTTGACTAGAAACTGGTCTTTTCTAGCTAGAGGGGGTTCCCTCACTCTGAGAAAAAAAAAATTGGGGACTTTGCAAGCACATACAAGACAGATACAAGTTCTGAAAAGTGTTTTTAAAATTTAATTTGGAATTGGTGAAGGGTTTTGGAATAAATGATGCATGTGATCATGACTTTACTGGATCATCATACCTATGGATTTCCCAACCACTTGCATATACAAAGGCATGTCTAGTACATACTTCGAATAGGAAAACAATTTGTATTACAGTGGAACATGAACATAGAAACACTCATCCACTATAACAGAACAAATGAAACTTTTTTTATTGCAATTTCAATGAGTGAATATCAAGAGGGAAAAATAGAACATTTGAAGGCATAATACATCATGTTTGCAACTGAAACATTTGGTACAGCAAAACAAGGGCATAAAATATGAATTCTAATGTAGTTGTTCCATTATACCTTTAAGGAAGACTAAGAAGAAACATAATTAAGATCACAAATACACTGGAGAAGGACAAATTTGAAGCATCATATCGCAAGAATCTCTGTAATGGTAACTGGAATAACTTCAACATCAAGCATATTCATTAATAAAGATCACAACCCACATGTGTCTGTAACATTTCAGAATAATATCGAACCAACAACAACCCCTACTCCATCTAGTTTCCAACTTAAATAAACATTCAATAGCAAGTAAAAAACATCTAGATGAAAATCATTGTTGATCCATACAGTGGATCGAATCAAACCGAAAAGATGAAATTTTTTGTTGTTTCAAGTTTTTTTTCCTCAACTAATAAAAGAAAAACATAAAACTACTTATCACTTTATCTTAAAAAAAACTAAATCTCTAAAATCATATATATCTTCGAACTATATCCTCATGGATCAATAAAAGCAGTAAAAACATGGACAGGTTGTTGTTGATTGCGTAGTGACTAGGTAGCAATTAGGCAACGATAGTGTTGGCACATTTTCCTCCCAAGGGTGGGACGTGACTAGTGACTGGTGTCCTGAGTTGGCTCCCACCTCTGATACACGTTCATTCCTTCAACCTCTAACAGTTGGCATTTTCCTTGCACTTGTAGAAATCTGTAGGCAAGGGTTGCGCAGCAACTGCGTAGCTAAAATTTCAATACTACCTCTTTTATGCCATCAATTTTTAACAAAACAAAACCATAGTACTGTAGGTCGATCCAGATATCCAAAACCATTTCAACATATTGATCAAAATTCCAACTGTAACTTGAAAACAAAAAAGTACCCCTTTTGTGCAACATCAACACCTTCGTTCATGGACAAACTGCAAAAAAAACAAACAAGAAATTGTTACCCTTTTCCTCTTATTGGATGCTCTGTTGGTGGAAGCTTGAACCTTAGGAGCTTTAGGTGTAGGATCCTTATTGTTGGGTTGTGTTATATTGTGTTATATTTTTTTTGGACCTATATTAGGTTGGGCGAACCTACCTATGGTTTTCGGTCCATGGTTTTGGACGCGATGGTTTTCGGTCCATGGTATTGGATGTTTCGGCATGTATAAATATGTATGTATTGTAACATTGAAAGGAATATAATAATGAAAAATCAATTTGATAGTCCCGGTTTTGGGATCCAGGGGAAATCTCTATGTATATGTGTTTTATGTGTTATGATCTCGCATTGTTTATTTTCTATGTTTTAGAATTCGTATGCAGGTAATTTTTGTACGGGGTTAAAAGCTACATTTGGTATCAGAGTTGTTTTGGCTTCAAGGGGACGCCTTTGTTGCTGAGGGGTTTCGCTCCGGCTTGTGGTAGACCCTGTTCAGTGGGAGATCTGAAAGATCAATTGTAGTGGTAGAAGATGGCGAGCAGTGGAAAGATAGAGATCGAGAAATTTAATGGTCAAAGTTTTGGGTTGTGGAAACTCAAGATGGAGGATCTATTGGTGGATAAATATCAGTGGATCACAGTAGATCCAGGTACTAAACCAACGGGAGTGTCTGATGAAGAATGGAAGAATTTGGATAGGAAGCCAAAGAGCACAATACAATTGTGTGTCTCAAATTCAGTATTGTTGAATGTATCAGGGGAAGCTACGACAAAGGCTTTCTAGGACAAGTTAGGGATGTTGTACCAATCTAAGTCTCTGGTGAATAAATTGTTCCTGTGGAAAAAGTTGTATAACCTAAGGATGAAAGATGGAGACTCAGTGACAAAGCATCTGAACACATTAATATTGTGGTAAGTCAGTTAGCATCTGTTGATATTAAAATTTCAGATGAAGATAAGTGCATCAGTTTGTTATGTTCTCTACCATATTCGTGGGATAGTCTGGTTATTGCAATAGCTAGCAATGCAACTGCCTTGCATTTTGATGAAATAGTCTCATCCTTGCTTACGGAGGAGATGAGACGGAAAAATATGGAGAGCAAAAATGGTGATGCCTTGTCTATACAAGGACGGTCCCAGAACAGAAACAAAAATAATTCATCGAGTGGGAGATCTAAATCTAGAGGGAGATCCAAATCTCCAAGAAAACCTGTAAATGTGGTGTGCTAGAAATGCAGAAAGGATGGGCACTACAAAAGGGACTGTAAATCTAAAGCTCCTAATAAAGGAAAGGGATCTGATGATGCTCCTTCTGCAGAGGCGAAAACCACCTTAAATGAAGGTGGGGATGTGTACTTGGCTTCTTCAAGTACACATGTAGATCATGAGGCATGGTTGATTGAATCAGGTGCATCCTTTCACTTCACTCCCCATAGAGAGTGGTTCTGCGAGTATGAGAAATATGATGGTGGTGATGTCTTCTTGGGGGATGACAGGAAGGCTAGAATCGTTGGTCGCGAAAAAGTAAAGTTGAAGTTGCAAGCTGGAAAGGTTAGAACACTTCCGAGTGTTATGCATATTCCTGCATTAGCCAAAAATCTAATCTCTGTAAGCAAGTTGGATGATGCAGATGTAAAAACAGTGTTCGAGAAGGATACCTGCAAGATGGTTCAGGGGGCACTGGTATTGATGCGAGGAGTTCGAATTGGAACTTTGTACAAGTTGAAAGGTAGCACTGTTGTTGATGGGTGCAACAGTTCTGTGGTTCCTGAAAGTGGAGCAGGAAACCTAGTGGTCTCTGGAGAGAAGACCATGTTGTGGCATCAAATGCTTGGACATATTGGAGAGAAGGGCCTTCGAATACTTCATGGTAAAGGTATGGTAGAAGGTATGAGTAATAGCTCTCTGGATTTTGATTTCTATGAAAATTGTGTATATGGGAAGCAGAATCGGGTGAGTTTCCCCTCTAGTGTTAAGAGGGCGAAACAAATAATAAAGCTTGTTCACAGTGATGTGTTTGGACTTGTGAAGGTTCCATCACTGGGTAAGTCTATGTACTATGTATCATTTCTAGATGACTTCTCAAGGAATACATGGATATATTTCCATAAGAAGAAATTTGAAGTCTTTGACAGGTTTAAAGAATTTAAGGCTCTGGTGGAAAACTAGACAGAGAAGAAAATAAGGGTGCTGAGGACAGATAATGGTGGAGAGTTTTGCAGTAAGGAATTTGAAGAATTCTGTAAGAAGTGTGGTATAGCACAGTAGAAGACTACTCCATATGCACCTCAACAAAATGGAGTTGCAGAAAGATTGAACAAGGCGTTGATGGAAAGGGCAAGAAGCATGCTGAGTGATGTCGAGTTAGGACAGGAATTATGGGTAGAGGCGGTGGAGACAACATGTTACCTGGTCAACAGATCACCTTCATCAACGTTGGAGGATAAAACTCCACAAGAAGTATGGACTGGTAAGAAACCCTCTCTTTCACATCTGAGGGTATTTGGATGTGATGCATATGAACATGTTCCAAAGGAGAAACGAACCAAGTTGGATAGTAAATCTGAAAAGTGCATCTTTATTGGGTATAAGGATGGTTTAAAGGGTTAAAAGCTTTGGAACCCAGTAACAAGGAAGGTTGTGTACAGTCGAGATGTGGTGTTCAGAGAGGTGAAAGATGTTATTAAACATGAATTCCAACCGAAGGAACCTAAGAAGATAGAGTTTGAGCTAAAGGAGGAAGAATCAGACTCTACAGTAGAGGAGGAATCAGAAGATGAAGAGCCACAAACTCCGGGTGTGAGAATATCAGTTCAAGAAAGAAGGTAGCCAGAAAGGTATAGTCCATCTACTTTCTGTTCAAATTTTGCTTTATCTATTACTGATGATGATCCCAGAACTGTAAAGGAAGCAGTAGATTTGGAGGATGGAAAACTCTAGAAAGAGGCCCTGGTTGATGAAATGGCATCTTTGCGCAAAAATGAGTCCTGGGATCTAGTGGAGTTGCCAGCTAGAAGGAAACCCATTGGCAGCAAATGGGTGTTTAAGAAGAAGACAAATGCATAAGGAAAGGTGGAGAAATACAAAGCTCGGTTGGTAGAAAAAGGTTATTCCCAAGTGCTAGGAATTGATTTTGGTGATATTTTTTCTCCTATTGCCAAGGTAACTTCTATTAGGTTACTTTTATCTGTTGCTACTACTTTTGATTTTGAGGTTGAACAGATGGATGTGAAGACAACATTTCTTCACGAGGATTTGGAAGAGGAGATCTACATGAAGCAACCTGAAGGCTTTGCAGTGAAGGGTAAGAAAGAACTAGTATGCAAGTTAAAGAAGTCTTTGTATGGGTTAAAACAGTCACCAAGGATGTGGCATCATAAATTTGATACATTTATACAGGGACTTGGATTCACCAGAAGCAAAGCAGATCACTGTGTGTATTTTAAAATAATTAATGACCGTGTTATTTATCTGGTCTTGTATGTGGATGATACGTTGCTGGTTGGAAATGACAAAGAAATTATCCAGGATTTGAAGACTGATTTGTCCTCCAAATTCGACATGAAAGTTCTTGGTGCTGCAAAATATATTTTGGGCATGGAAATTAAAAGAGACCAGGAAAAGAGGAAGGTCTAGTTAAATCATAGGAAGTATGTCGAGACAATACTGCAAAGGTTTAATATGCAAGATAGTAAACTGGTGAAGGTTCCTATTCCTATAGGTGTGAGGTTATCTGTTGAATAGTGTCCCAAGACACAAGAAGAGGAAGAGGACATGTTCCGTGTTCCATATGCAAGTGCAGTCAATATCCTGATGTACGTAATGGTCTGTACTAGACCAGACATTGCACATGCAGTGGGAGTATTAAGCAGGTTTATGTCAAAATGAGGCAAGGAGCACTAGACAACAATGAAACGGGTTTTCAGGTATTTGCGTGGCACTAGTGATTATGGTTTGTGCTACCAAGGAAGACCAGGATTGGACAGAGTGTTGGATATTCATGGCTTTGTTGATGAAGACTAGGCTAGAGATCTGGATCAGAGAAGATCTACAAGTGGGTATGTGTTTAACCTATTTAGAGGTGCAATCAGTTGGATGAGTAAGAAACAATCTGTAGTGGCACTATCAACTACGGAGGCAGAATACATGGCAACCACTCGTGCAAGCAAGGAAGCAGTTTGGTTGTAAAGATTGTGCTCAAGTATGGGGTTAGTACAGGGAGCTATAAGGATAGACTGTGATAGCCAAAGTGCAATTTTCTTGGCAAAGAACCCTATGTATCATTCAAAGACAAAGCACATTGATGTTCAGTATCACTTTGTGAGGGATATGATAGAAGAAAAAAAGGTGTTGCTGGTAAAGGTGGACACTTTGAAGAATACTACAGATGCATTGACAAAATCTGTGAGCTCTGAGAAGTTCTCTTGGTGTAGAGAAATAATGGGCATTGCAGGGCTAGATAAATGACTAAACTCTCTTGTGGTTCCCTGTGGAGAGAAAACAACAAGTAGGAGAATGTTGGTTGTGTTATATTCTTTCCATTACTAGTCGACGTAGTTAACCAGGGGTGTTAGAAGGGGGGTGGAGCCCCGCCTCGTTGTGCCGATTGCGTAGTGGGGGGGGTCACAGGGGGCTTGAGGGGTGCAGGTAACCCCACTCAATGGGGTGCGGGGCAACTCCCGAGAAAATTTTGGTTTTGGACCCTATGTTAGGTTGGGCAAACCTACCTATGGTTTTGTGCATGATTTTCACACATGGTTTTGGACGCGATGGTTTTCGGTCCATGGTATTGGATGCTTCAGCATGTATGAATATTTATTATAACATTGAAAGGAAAATAATGAAAAATCAAGATGGTAGTCCTGGTTTTGGGATCCAGGGGAAATCTATGTGTATATGTGTTTTATGTGTTATGCTCTCACATTGTTTATTTTCTGTGTTTTAGAATTCGTATGTAGGTAATTTTTGTACGGGGTTAAAACCTAGACACATGTAGAGGTTTTCGCGTGCATGGGTGAGGGCAGGGTCCAAAATCCAGGCAAATTCGGCATCGAATTCCTCAGTTGTGACCTCTCTATGGAGATTATTTTCTTGGGCTTCTAATTCGGCAATGCACTGTTGAGTTTCAGGATTTACCGTCGTCGCGTAGCACATAGTTGCATGCCTTGCAGCGGTGTCCACGTGAGTCGTGGGGGGCGAACCCAGGGATTGACAGCAAGAGGCTGCGCGACTGCGCGCACCTCCCTGACTGGAACCAGGGGTGGAGCAATTCTTCAGGGCCATGAGAGAAGCAGAAGGGCTTAGGAGTGAGAGGAACCAAAGAGTGAAGGAACAACAGATAGGGATGAAGGTAGAGAGAAGAATGAGGGGGAGAAGGGGGAGGGGGGAATATATAGAAGTCGGAGGATGGAGGGAGGTTGGGAGTAGGGAATAGGGGCTGGAAGGGGAAGCATGCAAAGATCTGATGCGAGGCGGTGGAAGAATGCCTGAGCAAAGAGGATGTGACTAGGAGGCGGAGGTCGCACATGGGAGAGGGGAGGTGGCAACACAGGCTCTAGAATCAGGCAAGCCAAGGATGAGTTTGTGCGGATGCGCCATACTTCTATCCTTCCTACGGAACATAGAATCGAACTTGAAATAATGAAGGGAACACAAGTAATTGTTGTTCGGTGGAGTGGTTATCTTCGTCATTGATTGATGCACATTGCTGACGGAGTTCACTGTCCTCCAAATCCTGCCAAGCTTAGGAATTCAGGCGTAGGGTCCTAGCCGTACCCTCATTCGCCAGTCTATCCACGAGTTTATTGCCCTTGCTTCTAATGGCTTGAAAGTGGAGGCCTGCCACGCTGTCAATTCTCTGCTTGATTTGTTGTATTATTTTGTTTAGGAGCTAGTTTTCTGAAATTTTGTCCACCTTGATGCCTTGCTAAAGTTTTTTACCAATCTGAGTGGCCACCATGGAATCTCCCTCTACAATCAGAGCACTGAGATTTAGTTTATGTGCTATGGTGATGCCATTTTCTAGGGCATGAAGTTCTGTGGAATTGTTTGTGGCTAAACCTATATTGCCTTCATATATCCATATTATCTCTCCTTTAGAGTTTCTTAAGACTCCTCCAAAACCAGCTTGGCCTGGATTCCCTTTAGTTGCTCATTGTAGTTGAGCTTGAAAGTCCCCTTCTCTGGCGACCTCTAGATGTTTTTTTTATTTATTTTCAAGCTTGGAGAGCGGGGTGACTTCGTGAACCTTGATCTGAATCAGATCCAACATTGAGAGAATTCTCTCTTCGAAGATGGTGGGAGGGGCTTTGATAGTCTGAGTGGGTAGAGATGTCACTGTTTCCTGGATCACACTTTTTATCTTCGAGATTATGATTTCCTCCTGGGTAGAGATGCCATGAAAGATTCTTGCGTTGCGCTCCTTCCACAAAGCCCAATAGACCAGACCAGGAATTAAATTCCATGCATGGTTAACCAGAGGATGAGAGGAGAAGACAGATCTCTAGTTTGGGATGGTGTTTTGAATGGAGGAGGGGTCCCAATCAGAGCTGTTGAAAACCAATAATATCCAATCCCATAAATTGGATGCGTGGGCATACATTTAGCAGATGATTGGGGGTTTCTTCTTCTTGTTGGCAGAGAGGGCATCTCAATGGACCAATAAATCCTTTTCGTCTTAGGTTGTCCCATTTTAAAGTATTTCTATGCATGACTAACCATAGAAAGATATATATTTGCAGCCAGTGCTTCCTGTCCCAAATTGAGTTCCACTTCAAGTCTGGTTGAGGTTGATCTAACTTGGCGATGTATCTATAGGATTCTTTTAAATTGAAATGTCTTGCTGAGTTTCCTCCCCATCTAATTTGATACTCGACAGAGTCAAGGGGGATTTATCTTTTTTTTAGTTCTGATGAGAGATCCGACCAGGCTTGGGGATTTAGATGGGGAGTCAAATCCTCTTGTTCCATCCAAATTCTCCATCTATCCTTTTCATTACACATTTTCCAGTACTGGTTAACTTTGATCTTCCCTCTGTTTTGCATATCATCCTTGATTGGGTGATAATGATCTTGATCAAGTTCTGACCTTTGTTGCCAGGCGTCCTCCCCAAAAAGAGCCTTGTTCCTTTGCCTATTTCCCAGAAACTATGAATTTGAATGATATTCTTGTTCTCCGACACTTGGTTCCAGATGACTATACCTTTGATATTTCCATTTAGCCTGATAATTTTCTCTTGCGAGAGGGAGGGGGTATACTTTTATTTCCATAGGATTCCCCAAGGGGAGTTAGGTTTTGCAATCCATCTCCATGATTTTTTGGCTCCCATGGCCTTTCCTGAGAGGTCTATGTCTCTAAGACCAAGGCCACCATCTTTTTTGGGCTTGCAAATTTTTTCCCATGCCACACGAGCCCATTTCTATTTTGCCTCTGCACCTCTCCATAAGAAGTTCCTCTACAGGTTTTTGATTTTGTTTGAAATAACTTTTGGGGCTTCCAGATTTGAGTACAAGTATAGCGGGATGGACTATAAGACAAATTTGACTAGGATAAGATGGCCTGCGAGATTGAGAGATCTGAAGCTCCAACTAGCAATTCTTTTCTCCATCTTGTTGATGAGATCCTCCCAAATGGCCCGAGCGAGAGGCCTATCTGTAAGGGGAAAACCAAGGTAAATGGAGGGGAGGTTACTAATGGGAATGGACAGGAGTCTGGTGATGTTCATGCGAATGGGAAATGGAGTGTTAAAGAAGAGCAACTTAGATTTCTCGTGGTTGATAGAGGTTCCAGATGCAACAGATAAATCAGATAGAATGTAGATGAAAGAGGAAGCTTCTTTGATAGATGGGATCCCCATGAGAAGGGTGTCATCCACAAATGGCTGGTGCATGGAAGGGGGAGTAGAGGCATGGGGTTGGAGACTAAAGAGCTTATTATCTTACGAGTCAGCAAAGATTGAGCGGCTTAGCCCTTCAACCATTATGACAAAGAGGAAGGGAGAGATAGGATCCCCTTTTCTGATACCCATAGAAGGATTAAAGGGTTGTGAAGGGGAACCATTCACAAGGATGGAGAAAAAAGTTCCCGACACCATAGCCATGATCCACTTGATGCTGTCTTTGTGGAATCCAAACGCTTCCAAGACCTATCTCATATAGTCCCAGCTAATTTTATCAAAGGCTTTGGACATATCTAACTGAATCATCATGCCAGGTTTTTTTGGGGATTTAAGCAAGTGGATAAGATCATGAGAGAGGATGATACTATCCATGATTTTCCTTCCTTCCACATAGCCAGATTGTTGATGGGAGATGAGGAGAGGAAGGATGTCTTTTATTCAATTGGCAAGAACTTTGGAGATTATTTTGTAGATGACATTGCAGAGGGCTATGGGCCTAAATTTGTCCGGGGAATCAACAAAATTGCCCTTAGGAACCAAAGTTAGGAAGGTGGAGTTAAAGGCTTTAAGGACAGACTTCTGAATGCAAGATTCTTCCACAAGGGCATGCACATCCAAATTGAGGATAGGCCAGCAAGCTTTATAGAAATAAATAGTGAAACCATCTGGACCTGGTGCTTTTCCATTGGGCATTTCCATGACCACATCTTCCACTTCTTGGAGGGATACTTTCATTAGGAGTATTTTGTTATGTTCCTCCATGAATATTTTGGGGATATGCTTGGTGATTTTTTTAATGTCATGATCCTGGTCATCCCTTGGCTCTTTAAGAAGAGAGCTGAAATAGTGATTGAGCTCAGTTTCCAACTCCTCTTGAGAGCGAATGAGATGAACATGTTGGTTATTCGAAGTTAGAATTCTGTTGTTTCTCCTATGTTGTATCATTTTTTTATGAAAAAATTTGTGTTCCTTTCCCCACATTTCAGCCAATTTATTCTGGATTTTTGTTGCCACAACTTTTCTTCTTGGATGGCTCTTTCCTCCCAGCTTTGTTGTAATATTTGTTCCTCTTGCTTACTGTTCTCTATTAGCCCTTCTTCGATTATGTTTTGTTGGAGAAGTTGTAATTGATGCTCCAAGTTTTTTTTTACCTGTGATGATGTTGCCAAATGTTTCTCTGTTCCATTTTTTGATTTCCTCTTTGATATGTTTTAACTTTTGTTGAAAAGTGTACATTTTGTTTCCAGTTTTGATGGGATTATAAGTCCACCATTGTTTCATTTTTTCCATGAAGTCATGGTGATCCAACCAGAAGGCTTCGAATATGAAAGACTTAATTTTCGGATCATTGGAAATTTGAATCTTGAGAGAGATTGGCCAGTGATCAGAGCCTGCTTGCAGTAGGATTGTCGCCTCTGTTTCCTAGGAGGTAAGATAAGTTGCCTTAGATAAAAGGAAGCGGTCTAAATGGGAGGCAATTTGACGATCTCCTCATTTTCTGTTATTCTAGGTGAAAATTCCATTGCTGGTGGGAATGTCGATGAGGTTGAGGTTTTCAATGGTGGCAAGGAAAGCCTCAAAGTCCTTATCAAGATTATAGATGCCTCCTTTCTTCTCAGACAAGTTTGTTATTGTATTAAAATCACCCGCTATGATTTTGAGAGGAGGATGTAAAGGATCTAGGAGATTGGAGATGCTTTGGAGCATTTTGATTCAGTCTGTCAACTTGTGCAGGGCATAAACATTAGTTATGCAAATGCTTTCATTGGTACCTATGATTCTCAGGATCACAATTATGTAATGATGAGTGGCCAGAGAGGATATGAGGTCGAACTTGGAGTTTTTCCAAAAGGTTATTATACCCCCCACTGAACCGGTAGGCGAGTTGGCTAAGGAGTTATATGGCTTGAAACAAGAGTTGAGAAGGAGAGGGGGGTAAGCAGAGTCTAGTTTAGTTTCTTGAATTAGTAGGATGTCAGGATAATCAAACAAGATTCTATTTTTTAAGATACGTTTCTTCCCAGGACTGTTCAGTCCTCTAATATTCCAAGAAATGCAATTCATGGACATGGAGATGGGTATAGAGCCAGAGCCTTTCCCTTTCCTTCATTGATTAATTTGGCACCCAGTTCCTGGAGGAGATGACTAGTGGTCTTTTGACCTCGATTGCGGATTGAGCCTTTGAGGTTGAGTCCTTCTACTGGAATATTTGCTAATATGCCCTTTGATGCCGTGCTTTCTTGTGCTGGATGGTGAGATTTTAGTTTTAAATCTTCCTGGAGGAGATGAGCGCCTTTGATTTTTTTTAGCTGGTGTTCTGATATGGCATTTATTCCATTTTGTTTCCATTCCTCTACAATTGGTGTTTCTATTTGCTCCATTTATGTATCCTCTTGCGTGCGCTCCTTTCCTCTGTTGGTATAACCTGTGTCCCTCTCAATGTATTCTCTGTCTACTGGGATCATTTCGTCTTCTCCTACTTCAACTCCTATCAGGTCGTTAGGATCCATTTTCTCCTCGGTGTTGTTCAATGCGTTGAACTAGTTCTGACTTGCTTATTTAAATTGGTTCTTCATGGGGATAACCTTTTTCTTGTTGTTCTTGTTCCCGGAGATGACTTTAGTGAATCCTTCACTATCTTTTCTTTTACTTGCTTGCTCTTGCGATTGAGGGGTTTTATTCATTGGACAGTCTCGGAAGAGATTCCCATGCTCGTGACACTTTTTGCATCGAAAGGGAATATAATCATAGTCTATACTTTGCAGCCAGACTTCGTCCCTGAAGATTAATTTGATTTCTTATGGTAGAGAACCAGAGACATCTATATATACGCAAATTCGGGAGTAGGAAACATAATGACCCATTCTGGTGCCTTCAGACATTTTGATGTACTCCCCCAGCTGGTCTCCTATACCTTTTAAGACCGAGGGAACCCATTAATGAGTTGGTAAGGAGTAGAGGCGTACCCAGACTGGAATCCTCGTAAAATCCTCCTTTTCCGGTGTGAAGTTGTCCCTCCAAAATCTCATGTATAAACCGTCTGAATTATAGAAATAGGGTCCTCCTTCAAATATTTTGTCTCTATCTTCTAGGAGGTCAAAGACGACTGTAAAGAATACTTTAGAGCCCAAATAAAGTCTGATCTCCCCTTTGGGTGTCCATTTTCTTTATATCCACCAGTTCAAGGCTCTTTTAGTTGGCCAGATGCCCATGAATTTGCATATTACTGCGTGTTCTTGCATGTATTCTCTATATACTGCTACACTGGGGTCTTGGATTTCTAGTTTTGGGATTTTCTTGGCTATGGAGTTGCAGTGATTCTTAGTCTTTTTCCTTTGATCTTGCGGCTTCTCCTGAGTTTTTGAAGGATTTACGTTACAAGGGAAGGGCGCGTCTGTAGCCTTACCTTTTTCTGCACAGGTATCCTTGGTTATCCTTTTCGCCATTTCTTCTTTCCTCTAAGGAGACTCTTTTTGCTATGGGTGTGTTGTTCCCTCTTTGTCAGCGTTTCCTCCTGGCAGCATGCAGAAGGTGGAGCTGGAGGCAAACTTTGTGAAGAAGGAAGCCTAGTCTGGCGGTCGACCAGTGACCATATCCTTGAAGGAGTGAGCACCAGGATGCTGTTGCGGATCCGCCATGGCTATCAGGGCACTGAGAGGCCCCAACCAGACACGTGAGGGGAGGTTGCAGAGAGCATCGACGCAAGGATTAGGGCAAGCACCCCAAGGCCAAAACCAAAATCGATGTGTTGAATTTTCCATGTTTTTTAATTTAAAAAAAAAATAGAATTAATAAAAAAATATTAATATTAAGAAAAAATGATATATCAAATAAAAGAAAACTTTAAAAAATATATAATATTATTATTAATATTAAATATAATAATAAAATGGACTGAAAAATTCTAATGCAATAAGAGTATTATAATATTAAAATAATATAGTTTACTATAATATAGTAAAATAATATATGATAATATTAATATGTGATATATAACATAATAAACTACATTATAATATATTATGTGATGCAATTCTTTATGTGTTGGTGCTCTTAGATTTGCTATATATATATATATATATATATATATATATATATATATATATATATATATGCTCTTGTAAAACTGAAAAAACTATGGACTAAACCAACTCAAGGACAAAAATTATCAAAACAAAGGAACAAAATATAGATTAATCATTCCAAAATAGACATACAACAATGGACCTCATTTCTTCAATGACAATACACATCATCGCATAGCCAATCAGATTCGCAATACAAAACCATTGAAAACAACGATGTTCTCCCCCCTTATGGTCCCTATCTATGGACCCCTATCATGTTATATCCATTCCACCAACATTGAGATTTTTCCAAAGAAGTACCAAACCGCTAATAATTCCTGTTAATTCCCCACTAAAAAGGTGTTGTACTCCTTTTAAATTAAAAGAAAACAAAGAATATGGAAATAAAATCCTAAGTTATAGTAAATTAGATCCATTGAATTACCAAGCAAACTGACAGGGACTACGAGATGTGGGGGAACCAATTACTGGATGTGGGAGAAGTCCATTGGCGGGATTCTCCACATCATCCTCCCCTCCTTTCAAAAGTTATGAATCTTTTGGTTCATGTTTACTTGGTGTGGTTTTTCAACTATATTTAAGTAGGTCATGTCTGCAATCCACATGTTGTAGGAATTTGATATACCTTCCCACTTAACAAAATATAGCTTATATGAGTTGGAAAGTGTTGCAGACTATTTGGTGTTTAATGCTCACTCAAACTATTATTTTCTCTTTCTCATTTTGACCTTCAACCACCTCGTCATTATTCATCCCATTAGAGTGTGAGTGGAGGCCAACTGCTGGGTTTAATTTACTTGCATAGATTAAGACATCATTATATCAATTCAGAGTTCATAAATCAATGAAGTACAAACATTGTATGTGGAAGGATTAGCTCAAAATTTTCCTAAGTTATCACTTAATGAACAATGCAAATTCTAAATAAGATTAACAAAGATATAAATTCAAATCAACTAGATTAATCAAAGCAAGTATGAATACTAATCAAACCATTGTGGTGGAAAATTGGAATTGTAACTTGATATTGTAAACAAAATTAAAACTATCTTCACTCAAATTATTGCAATAAAATTCTAAACTAGAAATGTAACTTTCAAAGTAAAACAAGAATTAATCCTTCCAATCTAAGGCTGCCAAATCTTTCATAGGTAGCAAATCAAGTTGCAAGATCTTATGCTTCAGATGGTTCCCGCAACAATACTTTCTTCACTTGTGGAATTACTTGACTGAGAAAGAATTATGACATAGAAAGACTCTTTAAATCGAAATGAATGAAACCAACTTGGTCAAGTCTAGCTAGCTCATTAACATCTCTTGGGGTCTCAATGGTTAGAAAAATAGGTTATGTGTACCTATTCATCTCTTGTGCTTAAAAGAGGCTTGTAGAAGTAGTATGTAGACCACTCTAATCCTTGGTAAGAAGCAAGTTTAGACTTGGTTAGAAAGAAAATTCTACTTAATCAAATGAGATGATTGTTGCAATAATAATAAAAAAGGGATTTTGTTATGAAACCAGCTCAAGAAAAGATAGAAAAGATAGATCAACGCCTTAGAATTCAGCCTCTTCGAGGGGGCAACCTCCTTTACATTACATAAATGAACAATTCTTGGATGATACAAATGAAAAGACCTCCTTTCTATATATAGGAGTCTAAAGGGTCATAACATAATTAGAGCCGACATAACAATAATAATGTAAGGGCACAATAATAACAATAGTGGGCTTCTATGGGGCACAATAGTAACAATATGGGCACTACATGGGTACATCAATATAATAAGTGGGTTGTACGAATAACAATAAGGGGTTACACTATTAGTATAGGGGCCTAACATGCCCCTCTCCTTCAAAAAGTGTTGTCCTCACTACTTGAATAGTTCTTGATGCTTTTGTATAAAATTCTTGTCCTCCCATGTGGAATCCTCAGTGGGTAAGTTCTTCCACTTGATGAGATACTCTGGAATTGATCGATTTCTTAACTGTCGGGTTCTTGTTTCTGTGATTGCTCCAGGTTCCAATATGATTTTTTCTTCCTCTTCAGTTTCTTGCAATATTGTTTGAATTGGGATCTTTTGCAACTTTTGAATAAGTGGCCATACTTCTTCGTCCTTCTTCCATTCATCCCTTGCTTCACTTATCCAATCTGGTTGGATAATAGAAATAGCACAAAACATTGCTTCCACATCCTCATCCTTGAAGGATCTTCCCATTCGGTAAGGTCGCCATTTTTTAAGTGCATGTAGTATTGCCAACATTTCCTTCTCATAAATAGCTTGTTTGAGATGTAGCAATAAAAATACCCAATCACCTACATCCAAACATTTTTCACTACATGGTTGATCTACTTGTTGTTTCGTTTGATTTTTCATCGAAGTGGCGTTATCCTTTAAAAGTTGGAGAACTTGTTGTTGATGCTCGATGTGGTCTTTCACTGCTTGAACCTTTTTCTTCTTGATATGTCCTTCTATATCTAGAGTTTGAGGAGTGGTAACTTCTTCCAATCCTTTACAAGATATGGTTGGATTCATTTCTTAATGCTCAATGTGATCTTTCACTTCTTGAACATTTTTCTTCTTTATATGTCCTTCTATCTTGATAGTTTGAGGAGTGGTAATTTCAACCAATGAATTAAAAGATATGGTTGGATTCATTTCTTCTTTCTAGATGTGATATTTCACTTCTTGCATATTTTTCTTCTTGATATGTCCTTCTATCTTGAGAGTTTGAGGAGTGGTAATTCTTGCCAATGCTTTACAAGATATGGTCTGATTCATTTCTTCTTTCTCTGGGGTGGCGTCCTGGCATATATCCTCTTCTTTTGATGTTTCTTGATTCTTTTCTTCCTCCTCTTCTAATTCTATGTAAAATAATTTCTTCTCAGCACACTTATGACCTTTAGTGCATTTTCTATCACAATTGTAACAAAGACCTTTTTCTCTTTTTTCTTCCAATTGTTGTGGTGTAACCCTTGTAGGTTGTGGAAGGCTAGGAGAAACAACACTTCCATCTTTATAGTTGTGAGGGGTATGCTTCCTGGATTCCATAATTTTGCTCTCCATTATGTCACAAAGCCCTTTTTCTCTTTCCAATTGTTGTGGTGTTGCTCTAAAGAAGGTTTTGCTCTTTGTATCCTCATAATGTGCTATCATTTCCTCCGTGAAAATTGACCACGTAACAAGTCTTTTACGAGAACAAAGCCCTTTATACCATAAAAATTGATCTGGTTCTAAATATGAAGATGCAATACATACCTTTTGTAACAGTGGTACACCATGTAGATCAAGATATTGCTCCATCTGAAGTATCCAATTTACCGAATCCTTTCCATCAAACTTCCTCATCTTGTTTTTTTATTGATTTTAGGAGCTCGATCTTGAAATGATTGTAACTCTGTACTTTTAGATCTTTAATCTCCAAAATTGTGACCTGCAGTAGCCCTCTGTGTACTCTTTTCAATGCCACCAGTCTGACCCCAATTGGATTCTCCAATGAAGAGTTATGCCAAATCTCCCACAATGACCTGATTATAGACCTTTCAAGAAGAGCGAAATTGTATGAAGTGCCACGTGTCACTATTTGGACCTTTTGCTCTAAAAAAATATCCAAAAGAAACTTCACTCCGTCCTCTTTCTGTACCTTTTTGTGAAATTTTAATCCAATGCTCAGAAAGAAAGTTACGACGATTTTCCCCAGGTCACCTGTTTGGAATGTAATTCAGGAGTTTGCACAAAGACCAACTTCCTTAGATCATATCTCCGCAAATATAGCGCAAAAAGCTCTGAAATTCAGAACCGAGATTTAACGCAATGTCTTCTCAAATGGGTTTTGTTTCAACTTCTGAAACGTCGCAGAAACAAAGTTATAGCGAAAATGCCACGATGACCTGTTTGGAGTAGCGAAACCCTAGAATCCAAAGCTCTGATACCAAATGTTATGAAACGAGCTCAAAAAAGATAGAAAAGATAGATCAACGCCTTAGAATTAAGGCTCTTCGAGGGGGAAACCTCCTTTACATTACATAAATGAAAAATTCTTGGATCATACAAATGAAAAGACCTCCTTTCTATATATAGGAGTCTAAGGGGTCGTTATATAATCAGAGCCTACATAACAATAATAATGTAAGGGCACAATAATAACAATAGTGGGCTTCTATGGGGCACAATAGTAACAATATGGGCACTGCATGGGTACATCGATATAATAAGTGGGTTGTACTAATAACAATAAGGGGTTACACTAGTAGTATAGGGTCCTAACATGCCCCTCTCCTTCAAAGATTGTTGTCCTCAATGCTTGAGTAGTTCTTGATGATTCTGTATAAAATTATTGTCCTCCCATGTAGAATCTTCAGTGGGTAAATTCTTCAACTTGATGAGATACTCTAAAATTGATCGATTTCGTAACTGTCGGGTTCTTGTTTCTATGACTGCTCCAGGTTCCAATATGGTTTTTCCTTCCTCTTCAATTTCTGGCAATATTGTTTAAATTGCGATCTTTTGCAACTTTTGAATAAGTGGCCATACTTCTTTGTCCTTCTTCCATTCATACCTTGCTTCATTTATCCAATCTGGTTGGATAATAGAAATATCAAAAAACAATGCTTCCACATCCTCATCCTTGAAGAGTCTTCCCATTCGGTAAGGTCGCCATTTTTTAAGTGCATGTAGGATTGCCAACATTTCCTTCTCATAAATAGCTTGCTTGAGATGTAGCAGTAAAAATACCCAATCACCTACATCAAAACATTTTTCACTATGATGTTGATCTACCTGTTGTTTCGTTTGATTTTTGCACCGAAGTGGCGTTATCCTTTAAAAGTTGGAGAACTTGTTGTTGATGCTCGATGTGATCTTTCACTGCTTGAACCTTTTTCTTCTTGATATGTCCTTCTATCTCTAGAGTCTGGGGAGTGGTAATTTCTTCCAATCCTTTACAAGATATGGTCAGATCCATTTCTTGATGCTCGATGTGATCTTTCACTTCTTGAACATTTTTCTTCTTGATA
>APFE030878113.1:328959-370276 GCA_000404065.3 Pinus taeda
ACAAGAAAGACTAGGTTATATCGAGTTTTCCCCCTCATAGTTTACAGTTGTTAATCATTTGGCCTTATTAATAGGTTTTGGGATTTATATATATATATATATATATATATAATATATATATAAATATATATATATATATATATATATATTATTATTTGTCTTAACGTGACTTGAAGGATGGAAAGTGGTATATGTAAAATGTGATTAGAAATTGGCGCACTGTTGAGTAAAGTAACCAAAGAAAATGTGTCATATAATCTTAAGAAAAAACAAAGTTGTGATAAAGAGAATGTTTGTAGCATATTGGAACAAGCATAACCTATGGTTGTTGTCATGCGATGTACCAACATGGAAAGTGAAGCATGCCACTAGTTAGTGGTACCCCAGATAAGTACCTCAAAGAACTTAATTATGACTTCTATAGACATAAATGAAGTCTTGACAAATGATTATTTAGAATGAACATAGTCTTAAAAAATAAAATGTCAAGATAATGAAATTAACAAGATGTGATGAGGTAGCTAATAGGCATGAAAATTCAAGGGGGATGTACCTAAGAAAAGGGGGGGTGCCACATGTAACCTTCAAAAACCTTAATCAATAATTTGCAGAATAAAGAGGGATGAAAACCCAAAGAAGAGAGTTGTGAGAAGCTCATAGGTGAGACATGTGAGAGAAATATTGTTGTAAGATTTGGTGATGTAATTTTCTTGTTTTTGTTTTGTTGATTTTAAGCATGCTCATAGTACTTTAGGTTGTGCCCTTGAATTGTCATAATAATTTATTTTAATGTTGCCTTGTGATTTTGGCCTCGATGAGCTAGTGGGAAAGATTAGAGGGAAAAGAATAAAATAATGTAACCAACTGAACTATAAAACCTTGATATCTACTTTTGCATGAAACAATCGGAAAATAATTAATGTGTACATGTTTGGGTCCACTTGGGAAAGGGACAATGATAATAGTAATTTTCCTTGAACCTTGGTAAAGTTGTGCTGTGACATATTTTATATTATGAAATTTGATGATTCCTAAAGGATAGATTTTTGGTGGCGAGCCATCATATGGGAAAGTTAAGGAAATATTACTTGAAATAAAAAGAGAGAAGGAGATAATGATAACAAGTATGATTACTGGTGAGTGGTATAGTAAGATAATTAGTTATTCTCGTGTTGGGATAAAATTCATGTTTGTTAACAATTCCACGGGATATTGTAGGTCAAATGTATTTAAATCACCTACTATTGAATGAAGTGAATAACATGTTGTGAATTGATATATAAGAAAATAAGTATACTAAATTAACATAGAGAGTGTGAGAGAGTCAATACACATACAAGCGCAAAATGGAGAAATCCCATAAATGTACATGTAAGAAAAATTGTGTATAATTTTCATCAACAATTTGTAATGCAAGATGACAAAGGGAAAAAATTGAATGAATGTTGCAAAGTGGACTCTTGGTTCTGTTCTAAAAGAAAATAGTGAAGCATCCTAATATGGGCATAACTAAGTTTACTTGGAAAAAGTAGAAAACAATATAGCCACCTTGAACATGGCAGGAAAAGGAGGTTACTCTAAACTTGACTCATACATGACTACTGCATATGTAGCATTTGATATTAAGATAAAAATATGGTAATGCTACCTAATACGAGAATACACTAGTTGCAATTTATCATAAAAGACAAGAAATATAAATAATTTTTGAAATTTTATTACCACTATGTAAATTGTGCAAATAAAATTGGTACTTCCATGATTTGAAATTTATAGTGGAACCACATAATGGGGTCCTTTTCAATTGGCATAGCCATTAAGAAAGTAAAAATGATATATTTCTATTATTGATGAGCTTGGAATGATGTTTCTAACTCTTATTGAATGTATGTTTCTAACCCTTGTTGGGTTCTGATGCATGCTGATGATCCTTGCTGGGAAAATAAATAATAACTAGTGGTGCTTGTAATAAAGTTTGATATGATTAAATATATGTTTCTTAAATAATGATTGATGGAAACTAAAGATATCCATAACGATTGTGGATGTAGTTCGAACTAGATGAAGTATTCCTAGTTGAGCCTTTGCACATTCTTTATGAGAGAGAAATTATGCTACAGAAGTGAGAAATTATAGTTTAAAGTGCAAGGGAAGCACTTGAACCCCTTAAGAGGCTACCTAGGAGGATGATAATTGTATATCTGATGCATATTACAGCCTTTTAAAAGGGCTAGGAAAACGTCAGGGACGGTGTTTCACTCGACGAGGGGAAAATGTAATACCCCGAGTAAATAGTAAATACTCTAGTTACTTTAGTCAAAGTTATTTGGTAGACTGCAGGTCATTGCTAAGGGATTGGTATAAATAAGTGACGAACATAAATGTTTATTTTTTAATTTTACATTAATAAAATATTACATCTAGTCAGCCATGAAAATTATGATGGGAAAATATGCTCAAAAAGAGTTTAAAAAATACAGACAGTTAAAAGACACTTACGAACAGAGATGATTGTTTGCCTACATTCCTCTGCCTAGAGATAAAATATGTTAGTTAGGGAAAAGTGGGCCAAGAGGGTGTGAAGGAAAAATCATGAGGCAACCTAGTGACTTGGAGTCTGGTTGGAGGCTTAAGAGAGTAAATTGAAAGTTTGAGACCTCAAACAAGATGCTTCTAAGAAAGGAATCCTTGAGCTAGTTTGCAAGTAGAATTCCAAGTTAGACTTGTGAGGTCTGTGAAACCCTAGGAAAGATCTGGTGTGGTCAGATAATCCCTAGATGGACCTAGTGTGGTCCATGTAAAGAAAATGGCAGTGGAAGTGAAAGTGGTTGGGTGGGTGGGTTCTAGTAGAGACTTCCTACACTAATTGGTTGGGTAGATCAATTTTTATTCCCATATGATTTTCGTGGCAGATACATAGCCTTCAGGCAAATAATTGAAGCTTCTTTTGGGAATGAAATTGTTTTTCTTTCCCAGATTTATTAAATTTGCATTCTTCTCTGTATTTTTGTTCTTTGATGGAACTTAAAATATATTACTATTTAAAGGTTATAATATGTTATTGGATTAGGTTAGTCCCATGTTGGAACAAACATCGGTCTATATGTTAGGAATAATCTTGAATCCCTATAATTTAAAGTGGAAAAGAAATGATAGGTCCTAGAGTTAGGTCCCATCATATTTCCAACTTTATAACAATGGTAATAATCATTCTAGTCTATGTGTATAGAAAAACCAAAGAGAAACAACGATTGTTGTGAAAACTTAAGTTTTTCTTTATTTATGTTACTGATGCTTTGATAAAACTCTTCTAAATATACAAAAAGAAAGTTGAGACATAATGATAATAGAGCATAATTACAATGTAGACATAAATACATTATAAACAAAGAGATTAAACCCTTGAAGGGTAACCAAAGATAAATAAGTCAAGATGCACTATTAAATATTCGAACATAGAATCAACAAACGTCTATCAATAAATTGCAGCTGGTTTTAAACTTTGTACCTATCATAATTTATATTTTCGGAGGCGCTTTCAACAAGATATAGTATCATTGGCCACAAAGGAAGTAACCAATAAAAGGAAGAGGAGAACAAGTTCACATACCCAAAACCCCATAGGGTTTATAGCAAACTAGCAGTAAAATAAATTATATGCAACAATGATACATGATTCTGAGAGCATACAAACAACAACTAGGAAGTTGTTTAGAAAATGAACCATATATCAAATTATAATAGGGTTAGAGGCCATAAAATCTTAATTACGATAGAAAAATGTAATGTACACTAGTTCCAATACTCAGAGGTTCTAAACCTTGAAAACATAATTATAATAAAGAAATATAAAATTGTTTTTCCAATGTTCAAGTTATATGGCCGACAACTAGTATGGGAAACAAATTTTCTGAGTTAGAGATTTTAGAAGTTGGGATGACCTTCTTTTTCCAAAAATAATAACCTAAGGGTTGGGTCTGAGACTCATTAGAACCTGAAAATAAAATTAACCATGGAGTGAGGATTAAAACTTGGAAACCCTCACATAAGTTGAAAATGACATTCATAGGTCATCCTTTTTTGCAAGGGTTTAGAGAATCTAAACCTATCACGGTCATCATACAAAAACACATTAAAAACAATATACACTCTTAAAAATAATATAACAAAAATCAAGAATAAGTTAGGATTTAAGTCCAACCTATATGCAATTGTGAAGGCAACCGCAACTTATTACCTACAGTCTGCACATATAAAAATTTCTGAAATGAATAAAAGAAATCCAATTTTCTACCCAAGAGGATGGTTTGATGACATTAAAACCTTAAACTTATTGATCATAAGTATAGAACTACAAGAAAAGGGTTCTGGAGAGCTTTCGGTCCTCCATAAGAAAGACTTTCAAGCCATAGTGTCGAGCCACCACTCCATGCGTAGAGGAAGAGTGATAGATTGCAACAAAATCTCTAGATGCACTGAGCTAAAGGAGCTAAAACTATGTAAAGGCTTAACCATTGAAGAATCAGAAAAAGGATTGTATATTGACACTCTGAATGAAAAGTACATGTTATAGTTTTTCCCTCTGTTAACCCCCGTGACCAATCCTCCTATTGCAAAGCTAACTCTTGTCGAGTGAGAGAGAGAAGTGAGCTAGAGCGGTGTGGGGAAGGGGAGGTAGTTACTTTTGTAAGTACAAAGCCTCAGATCTACCATTGATTCCGAAAGAAAATCCTATATCGTTGATCCTAAGACTCTCACAAACACCAAGGAGGAGTGAATCCCAATAACTAGCAATGCCATACAAATGTATGCATCCTGTAAGTTCAAAGATGGTGCCATAGAATTCCAATGGATTTTCATAATACATTTCCACAACCATACATATATTGATATGAATATTATGGTGGGATAAGTATTCAAACCTTATTTTAAACCCCATCATTTGTGTTATAGCAAAACCTTATATCCAGTGGTACTTAACGCATAGTACAACACTCATAATAACCGCTTTAATTATGCTGTAAGGTGTTCCACTCTGAGAATAACTCTCCTCTGTTTATTCAAGGATCTAGTTTCCACCATCAGATGGCTTGTTAGATGATTAAAATGTCATCAACCATCTGATCTCACCATTGTCTGCCAAACTCTTATTTATTTAGTCAGGTCATTTTAGAGTGCAATTCCTTTCAATTTAGGTTTCTATTTTTTCTTGTCTGCTTTTGTGTAGATGTCTTTGCATAAGTCTTCACAAAGCTCTCTTGTTTCTGTGTCATTTTTCCTCAACTATGTGATTTTTTTGTGCACTTAACCGAGATTCTTTCAATTCTTTTGATTTTTTTTCAAGGTTTCAAGGGTTTCAACCAACGACAATGAGGGAGTGCATTTCAATCCACATTGGCCATGCTGACATTCAGGTCAACAATGCCTATTGGGAGCTTTACTGTCTCAAGCATGACATTTAGCCTGATGGATAAATTCCTAGTGATAAGACCGTTGGCAATGGAGATGATGCATTCAACACATTGTTCAGTGAGATAGGTATCGGTAAGCATGTTCCCCATGCTGTGTTTCTGGATCTAGAGGCAACTATCATCGATGAAGTTCAAACCAGCACATATCAACAACTTTTTCACCCAGAGCAGTTCATCAATGGCAAGGGAGATGCTGCCAACAACTCTTCTCATGGCCATTATACCATTGGTAAGGAAATTGTGGATCTGTGCTTGGATTGAATTCGAATGTTGGAAAACAATTGTATAGGCCTGTAAGGTTTCCTGGTCTTCCATGTTGTGGGAGGCAACACTGGATTTGGTCTGGGGTCCCTTCTGTTGGAGAGGCTTTATGTCAATTACGGAAAAAAATCCAAGTTGGGTTTCACCGTGTATCCATATCCACAAGTCTAAATTCCAGTTATGAAATTTGAATTATATAAGATTTATTTGGATGACATAAGATATGTTCACATTAGACTGCTTTTGTGTTCATATTGTATCTATTTCACATCCACACTCTCTGATATGAAAAATTTATATACATTCAGCGCTTGCCCTCACAAGAGATCCTCTTGCTTTTGAAAGGTGGGAATTAGCTTCGACCGTATAAGTTTGAACCAAGAATCAGTCCTGAATATGTTTTTCCTTCATTGAAGCTAGGAAACATGACAAGATGGGGTGGGGAAATTAGTAGCGCCCAATTTCTACCAGAGGAGTCCTTCAAGAGCTGGGGAAGTTATTCAAATGCTCTACAGTAGATAGGGAATTAATTTTGGGAAAGGTTGTTTGCAAGGTCTTCGATCGAGATGGAAATGATTGAGGTTCTGGCTCGGAGTGGGTATGACATGAAGAAGAATCTAAATTGGTGAGATTTGATTTGGTTAGGAATGGAGTTGTTATTAGTGATGGGATTTTTGTCCTAACAGGTTTGGAAGCCCAAAAACACTCTAGGACAGTAGTCCTATTGTCCTATGTTGTCTTGGGAATCTCTTATCTGCTTTTTTTGTTTCGCTACACCGAATTTGTTGTGGAAATCCCCTTTTCAAGTCAGAAGCTTCAATTCTTTACTGATTATGCAAGATTTTGTAATTTGTTATTCTTTTTTAAATTGATACCTATTAATTTAGAGCTAGTCAACTACCCAATAATATTAACCACAACTAAATCTAATTATAGACTATGTTATATTTAAATACACAATTATTTAATTACGTAGCTCAAATCCATTTTTACGGAAGAAATGTTCATGTTCTGTTATTTCTTTTTAAAATAATCACATCTAACTGCGGAGTTCTGTTGTTGTGATTCAAGTTACACAGAAACAATGAGTACACCAAATATCATAATCCAACTTCCCCTAAATATACTATCCTAGTGTTTCTCTGAGTTAAACACAGGACAACTGTGTTCATCTCATATTCAAGTATATTGAACTAAACTTACCCCCTCCTAGAATAGTTGTTAGTGTTGTGTTATCTTATTGGTGTTTTCTTTCATGGTAGACACAAATGCTATTATGCATATTTTTTTCTCAAGTCAACCACCCTTGTACCTCTCAATATGAGCATAGTTACTGTGGAGTTTCTTCTTGAGGTATCTTGAACCAACTCTGCAAAATACCTATAGGTGTTGTATTATATTGATTATCATTTCACATTTTCAAAAGTTTATATATTTCTTTAGTAGAACTGCATGCATCGTCTATTTATATCTTAATCTCGTTTTATAGCATATATGGTGTAATCCATGCATACTTTCCATTGTCTTAAAATAGATATTCTATATTATTGTATAAAATCAAATTATCCGTCCCTAAACAGAGCACATAACACATATTGGATTGAAAAATATCTTTTATGTTCCTTTGAGAGTCAAATTGTTTTCTACCACCAAATTGTTTGTAACTGAGTACAAGAAAATATTTTTTCTTATTGACAGGGAAAGGACATTCTAGGAAAATGACCTAATGTACCCAAGAAATATTTTAATGACTTATGAATTTCAAGATTTGGCTTGTCTTCAATCAACAAAGATAACTTATAGGTTATTCGGAGTGGGATTTCTTCTAGAAGGTCCTGTAATAATTCTTAGCCTCTAGTATGAATATAATCTAATTTATGCGGCGAGATGTTGCACGTTTGTGGAAAGCCCACTCAATTCATTTCCTTATGACATTTCCTTCAAGAGTTTTTCCCAGAAATATTCCTACAGGTTGGTCTCCTTTGAGATGTGACCCTAGCATTGATGATGACTCCTCATTCTCCATGACAATTCTGAGCTTAGACAATGATTCATTAACCTTAAGAACAAAGACCTCATGGAAATTCTTTACATTCTAGGAACTACAATCTACCACCTGTAACTTCTCTTTAGGTATAAAAAATTATGATGGATTGTTGTTGCTTAGCCTCACCACATTGTCCTTTGAGTGCTTGTATTTCATTTACAATACCCATTTGTTTATCCAATCTTATACAACATGTGAGTGACTTTTTTTATTTGTTCCCAAAGTTTAAGAAGTTTGCAAAGAATCATCTATTTTAATTTATGTACTTTTACAGTTTTACAAGCACAATATTATCATAAAACTTGAGATTGACTAAAGCATTCATCAAAGAAATGAAGTTTTGACATGAAAAGCAATTACAAAGAACTTTATAGGCAGAGGTGGGTATGTTGTAGTATACAAAGGGTCATTTGACAATGGAGAGCTACTAGTTGTCATGCGACTTACTAGAGGTCATGGAACATAGGAATAAAGGGTGAATGACTTTTTGATAGAGCTTGGGATAATTATGAATATTAGCTATCCCAACACAACTCATCTTATTGGATTTGGTGTCGAAGGTGGATTGCACCTTGTTTTTGAGTTTTTTTCCACATGGAAGCTTAACATCATTGCTTCATGGTATGTGGAGATTATGATTTATATTTCTAATTAGGAAGGTATAGAGATAGGAAATTATAAAAGGAGAACAATTCTTCACATAATTCATTACTCACCTAATTTGTATTTTAGGTTTATGGATCCGTGACTTTTGTTTTATCCTTTTTGGATTGCTCTATCCAAGCACAAAGTCTCATCTACTAGATTGGAACATCTAGTGCAAAGTTTCTTTGGGAACAACTCGAGGTCTTCTTTATCTTCATGAAGGTTTACAAAGACGTATTATTCATAGGTATATCAAAGCATCCAACACTTTATTCACTCATATTTTGTACCCACATGTAGACTCTCTATCATTATTCATACAAGCCCCCGTATTCTATGAGTAAGGGATAACTCATAGCAGAATCTGCAGGGTTGGATGATACCATTAGTCCTGCTTCACACTTGTATCATTGAAATATTTCATGCATTAAAGCATATTTTAAAGGAGCTCATTATAATTACATCTTCTTATTAAGTTGACCCGTTCCTAAATTCTTAGGACATTTGTTCCTTGAGACCCTTTCAAAGTTCTCTAACAAAAGCAGGGCATATAAGATACCATAGTCTAAGCTCTATTTAAATGTTGTTATGAGAATCCCAGATAACGATTATTTCATTAGAGGTGACTAGCATTTAAGGGAGTCCTTATTATGGAACATCTATTTCTCTAAAGGTGACTAGCTTTTAAGGGGTTCCTTATGATGGAAATTCTAGATCCTATCTAAATTTCTTTCCATGACAAGAAAAAGTAGTGCTGAAGGAGAAATTCAAATGCATTTTAGTGTTGGATTTTAGTAGATTTTCAAATTCATGTCTAAAGCAGTAATCTTAAATGAAAAATTAAGATAATTATGGTTGAATGTTTCTGATTTTTCAAATTTCTCTGCCACAAAGCATATAAGGAATGCTGAAAGAGAATAAAATATTCAAAAGGAGTTGTTGGGAAATGCTATGAAAAAGAAATCGTGTTTTCAAGAGTAAAGCACGGGCATCGTTTAGTCACCTAAATGTATCAAAATATCCTTTCCCTAGAATGTAGAGCATACAAGGAAAATTTTAAGAATTTTATCATTTACCTTGGTAAAAGTGTCTCCAAATACAAAAATTAAGGAAACAATTGCCACTTTTTCAAGAAGTAACTTTATCCTTTTTGGTTCCTCTATTTTATTATAGAAATCAAAACTTATAGCATCCAATATATTGTATGTTAAAAAAAAATGAATATAAATAGAATAAAGTGTATATAGAATTCAGAAAAAAAAATAAAATAAAGGGATTGAGAACTTGAAAATACATAAAGAAAAATATAGGGTGCATTGGTATACTTAGTGATAACTTTGTCAAATTTGAATGGAGAAAACATAACACTTATGATTATAAAAATATGATGATTGTAAAAATATGTACAAATATGAGTTTATTGGGGTTATCTTTAGTAACTGGTAAGAATGGTTGGAATCATTTTCACCAAATTAAGCACTAACAAGTGACATGGTTGAGCCAATAGGCGATCTACACCCCAGTGTAGGGCACATGTGTATATGTAATTTAAGTAAGTTTGTAAACATTTGTAATGTGGGCTCAATTGTAATCAATATATTTATAACGAGGTCATCAACCCCACCCTAGAAGATCAAAAGTATCTTTGTGTTTTAACTAGCTCAAAGAAGAAAATTAATATAGCCAAGATCAGAAAGAACTCCCATGAGGTCCATAGTGAAACTGTTTGTTGGGCAGTTCCTAAAACACCATCGATGGAAAGGGTCTGCTATCTCTGTGAGAATATGAACATCGAGGATGAAAATCACTTTCTCTTAGAGTGCCTCATGTACAACCACATTAGATCTTAGTTTCATAATCTTGTTGCAATACTGAACTTCCTAGCCTTTTACGATGTCAAAATTATAGTGAGCTCGGGAGGCTTCTCTCCAAGCTTTTTGAGTATAGGAATAAAATCATAAATCAAACTAAATAATTAATTTCCTTAGGAGATTGGTCTAAGTGGACATTAACCATCATCATCATCAATAATTAATATATTTGTAATAATAAATAAATGTCAAATAATTAAATAAAAAAATTCAAAATGTGTATATATGTGTCAATGGAATCTCTCAATCTAAATCTGTGCAAATATCTAAGAAATTATATTCTATCTATGGTATGGTTTGTGCAGCAATATAATTTCACTATTAGGCTATTTTCCTGGAATTTCTATTTAAAGCTTTGAAGGCATTTATTCTGAAATTTTTATCGCATTTATGCTCAACCCTATTTAAAAATCAATCTAATTATTGTTATGTATAAAAACAATATAAATTTAAAATATAAAGAGGTTTACAAACACTTAAAAAAGAGGTATGGTAAATAAATAAAAATATGGTAAATAAATAAAACTTTTTTTTAATTTTTTTATTTTTTACATAAACCTGTTTATACTTCAAACTCAAAAGATGTTTATCTGGAAATCCAATGGGCGAAATACATGGACAAATTATTAATACCATGGGATAAATCCAATTTTAAGAGCATGGTAAATAATAAATAAAGAGTTCTAATAGGTATGGTATAAATAAAACATTTTTTCATATTAGTCATAAATATTTATATTACTAGCACTCAAAAAGGGTTTTTTTTAGTTGAACAATGGCAAATTATTATTAATACCATGCAAAAAAACAATTATTAACCAATATTATATTATTCTATTATTAACTCAATATTCATCTAATAATTATATTATTAAATTTAATGTTGGATTAATAAAGCATTATTGTTTATATTATAATATATATTAACTCTAGATATTTATGGGAGGGAAGAACAAAGACATAGATTGATAGAGGTCGAGGGATAGGGGGAGTTACAAGGAATTTGGAGTTATGATTCCTGTGAGATAAAACATAACTTGGAAACTTTGAATTTGAATGCAATTAGGTATCTCATTATATTTACAGCTATAATGAAAAAAGATCTCACTACATATCAATGTATTTAGGGATCTTAGCCTATATATTAAGTAGTTAAAAAGGGATTGGTTAGAATGAGTATAGATCTATCTTGAGCATAGATCTAATATGAGCTAAGAGGGATCAAATTTCCCTCATGGTGCCCTCCTCCTATTTAGTTTCTTTCAAAATAACAATTTTCCCTCTAATGGAGAGTGATTTTCTTTAATGTTTGTTTATTGGATAATATGAATAATCAACGTCTTCAACCATGTAGAGGGTTTTTCACCATGTAAACTCTTGCAATGGCCTTTTCCAATTGTCAATATAAATCGACGATATATATAAGAAGTTATAATACAGATTCGAATTTTGGCCATCATAAGATGTATACCTTGAACAATTGAGGAGGCAATGAAAAATACTAAAATAGTTTGTTGTTACTGTCAATGAAATTCAAAATGTTTCTTTACAATTTCGGAGATGATGTTCTCAAAGGAAACATTAGAGATATTGAACATCATCAACTGCATTGCACTAGAGTTTCCCATCAAAGTTTTAGATTTTATACCAAAAGTTATGAATAATTGGGAGCAGGTGTCTAGCCCATTTTCATCTAATATGTGGTGATGTCTAAAATTTGTGAGTTTTTTATGCAAATTTAGGTTTGGAAAGATAGCCATCATATTGATAGCTATCATATTTTTCATGAAATAATGTTATTTTATTTAGCTTATCCAATTTCATCTACTACTTGTATTTTTTCAAAATCTATCAAATATTTGCTATTGGAACTTGAAACACCATCTTTCGAGATTAAGAGGAAATCTATGTTGGAAAGGTAAGGGATTTCTCTTTATCTTCTAGTTCTGAATGACATTTTGTTTACTAATTTTTATTTTCAGTGATGTTTTATATGGTAGGATTCTTGTCGAAATTATGCCTTATGACGTTTCCTTTGCAACATTTAGTACAATTGGTAATATTAATCCAAGATCATAAGAGATATACAAATTCATTGTGACTCATCAAACAATGAAATCATAATGCAGCAAGAACCGTGTTAAAGAAAATAAACATATACCTTGTTATAAGGTAAATCCTAAAGTTCAAATTAAACCATTTTATTCTCACAATTCATTAAATCAAGTGTTTAACTTGTGGTTTTTTTTTATTATTTATTTATTTATTTATTGAGGTATGTGACATGCACTTTTTTAATTAAAGTTATACACCATTACGCGTTTTTCTTTGTGGGGATCCCGCAGTCAATGCGTTGTGGTGTTTGTTTGTCTTAATTGCACTTGAAATACTCAGAAGAGTATCATTATTTCATTTTTCATTAAATAATGAAAAAATAATAAGTTCACTTTTTATTTGTAATAATGTAAAACTATAACCAAAAAGTCTTCCTAAATTGTTTGATGACATGTGTTTATATATAAATAATATGTTTTAAAAAATACACATAAAAGTATGTTTAAAATAAAATGGAAAAGGTGAACTATTTTATTTGTGACAGTATATGTTACAAGGGTCTAGAGTATGCTTTAAAACTATTTATGTTTGGTTAAGAGTTAGTCTTCCTCTCACATAAGGAAATAGGTTAATGTCCCAAGACCCAAGGCCCATAGGTATCTGGGAGGAGTGAAATCCTACCCCCTTAAGCACCACCAACAGGTTATTCCAGATAGTGTGGCTTTCCTTGAATAAAGGTGGTGATGAGTCAGCGTGCATTTATAGATAGCAGCCTATCCTCACTACTAGTTTGACAATTGAATTATGATTGATTTTCCCACCTTAAAAAAAAACAACTTATACTACAATGGTAATTGTTACTCCCATAAAAATATATAAAGAAAGTCTCCAAATTTCTTCAATGTGTTTCAAGATTCAATGTCTATGAATTTAAAAATAATAGAAAAAAATATTTTCTATATTTTTAAATTAATCGAAGCCATTTTTCGAGAATGCACAACCGTGTCTATATTGACTCCTCGAAGACACCTAAGCCCGATGGCTCGCATCCATCTAATCGGTATCTTTCTTGGCTCCACAAACTTTATTAAAACCAAGATCTAGTCAAATACTGCTGTTTTTTTTGTTCATTACGCAAAAAGCATAATTTCATATTGATATCAGATATTGAAATATACATATTGTCTTCCAAATAATCCTAACAAATGGCCCATCAACAATGTCCAGAAAATACATATCTGCCATGAGATAATAATGCCTGCAATTCTAGGGAAATATTACAGCCCATAGTCCATATACAACAAGATTACAGATTGAAAAAACAAGTATGTGCAAGTTGGATTCGAGAAACAAGAAACTAAAAGATGTTATAGATACATGATCCCTGCAACAAAAATAGTCATGCATTGCAGATAAGTAGCAATATTTGGATGAAGATGTTTGTTGTCTAGACAATTCTTATACTACATGAAGACAATATCAACAAACACCCACATGAGTAACCCGTATCGTTCAACTGCTTCCTCTATGGGACTATTCTTTGGTAGAGTTTTCCACCCTAGAAAAAAAGAAAAAAATATTGTTTACGTTATTCACCATCTAACGAGGAGACAAAATCAAATATAACAAGCAATTTTGTGAGTTGGCAAGTCAATCCTTGCAGAGGACATCGTTAAGCCCAATGGCCAAGCTTCCAAATTCTAGTTGTCTTGTTCCTTCCACTGATATTTAGTGCTACCTATCACCATCCCACCAATCCATAAAAAAAAAACTTTGTTGTATCCACATATGTATGTTAGAAATAGTATTATGTGACAAAATTTGTAAAAACATAAGAACATACACTTCAACAGACTTTGCACAACACAAAAAATTCAAAAAATATAAGGAGGGTGGGAGAGATCATATCCAAGGAAGGGGAAATATTGAATATTAATGCTCTCCAGGTACATAGAAATAGTTAAGTGCATTTTCCCAGTGGAGCCAGTTTAGACCTTCTTCAATAATTCATCTGCATCCATGTTTTGTTTCATGTCAACATGTCTGATAGAGAAATTGTTGTGGTACATCCATAACAGTTCAATTCTCGTTATCCAAACAAGAACTAAAGGATTTGTGATTTTAGTTGTTCCCATAATGTGCTCTATAATTACTTTAGAATCTTTAGGAATGTGGATGAGAGGAATATCCAGCCAGTTTTTGAACCATAAGAGGCCCCATAATGCCAATACCTCAGCTTTAGTGCTGGTGCCTCTATCACCATGCCAGTAAACTATGAAAATTTGTCCCTTCAAGATGGCCAGCTAGAAACCACAACCACACACTTGTTGTTGAGCAACCCCATAAAAAAACCCATTGGGTATATCAATTGAAACTCAATATTCCTTTGGAATGGGACCTTTTTTCTTATGTCTTTAGTGGAATATAGACTATAACAGATGATGATCTTTTCCATAAATTTGTGGAAACTCCCTGTGCAATTTTGAAAGATGTAGTTGTTCCTCCACTTCCAGATTTCTGAGAAAAAGATAGGTGGTATGATTTTCTAGTCAGCCCTTTGAGTTCTCCACCATAATAGACAATCGTTTATGCATGCATGTTGGTAAAAAGGAAAGCATAAATGAGAAGAAAGTCCTTCCCATATCTGTGAGGTGAGAGGACAATTGAGGAATATATGGTTGTTGTTTTCAGATTCCTTATTACAAATAGGACAGATGCCTGGTCCATGCCATTGCCTCTTTCGTAGGTTTTCCCAAGTTAGATTTTTGTTATGTAAAACTAGCCATGTAAAGAGAATGATTTTGTTGGGGATTTTCGTTTTCCAATATGCAAATAGGGGATGTTTCTCAATCAGGTTTGTGACCTCAGAAGAGAGTGAAAGGTATTTATCTGCCACACTAATATTGTCTTTTTGCATCTTCTGTGACTAGATTAACTTGTCCTGATTTCTAGCTCGGCAAATTCCCAGTTGATTCATCCCTGCGACAATGCACTCCCATTCCAGATCCGAGTTGCCAGATAAACCCAATTGTTGTGCAGACTTCTAGATGGGATGAGGGCCCCTCCAAGAAACTATGGCTTGACTCCAGAAAAAGATACCCCGTCTATTAAGGGAGGCAATAAGTAGTTCTGGGACTTTTTGAAACTAAGCCAGACGGTGCATCCATTTCTAGCTCTAATGGTACCTTTACAGAACCAGAAAATGAAGTCATGATTCTTAAGGTATTTTTGTCTGATGACCAGACTCCAAGTTCGAGTACCAAAAATACCTCTCCAAAGTGACTTGATAAGCAATGCCTATCCAAAACGATGGAGATCTAGAATTCCCCATCCCCCCATAACCTTCAGTAGAGTGATTTTAGAAATTTTGGCAAGGTGAAATTTCTTTTGAGTATGACTTCCCGCCAGATAAAATTGGCCATGAACCAGTTAAGTGAGATGATGATAGCAGAAGAAATATGGTAAAGGTGGCCCTAACCCGCCCTCCCAGTGAAAGATTTCTATATTCCCATCCAGAATTTTTTTTTTTAAATCTATCAACTAGCCATAGCCAGTCAATGTTTCTATAGTTACATGGTTTTATATGGAAACCCAAATAATTGATACTTCCCACATGAACGCAGAACCTTCCCTGATGTGACTGATTTCTACAACAAGCTCACTTTTCTCGCCCTACAATTATTAATATTCTTCACGCAACCAATTATGCACCCATCACAACCATTTTTCGGTTGCAGAGAAAACATGCAAAGACTAGATCTGCTTGGATGTTCAGATACTAAACGTTTTTATTTCTACAAATGGCTATGAAAATGTCAAAGGTATGCACATTGCCCATACTATTAATGTGTGTTATAGTTATTTTTGTGATTGATTGAAAAGCTTCTAAGGGAGTAGAGTAGAAGATAATAGGGTGCTATTTTAAGTTATTTTTTTGGTGAAAATATTATTAGTTCAAAATTTTGTAGGCAAAAATCTAGTCATATTAAGTAATTCCTAGTGATTTGGTAACTACAATATTCTTAGATTATTGCTACTCTTAGATTACTTCTACTCAAGCATGCCAGGTTAAACATGTGAATCATCTCAGGATTCTACGCAAACCCAAGAAAACCATTAACCATTATTTTGATGAGCAGAAAATGGTGTTTTAGTCGACCATGGGAGATGAAAAATGAAGAAAGGGCTACGAAGGTTGTAACCGGATCAGGAGGTTTGAATCTTCACTACCTCTATCTATGGCGTTACATGCAACCAAAGCATTTACATCCATTTCATATCTGTTTGTGGATTTGTATAGCTTTCCTAATTTTGCAACTGCTATGTTTCAGTGGAACTCTGTTGAAGTGATCATGGAGGATGGAACCCTAACAACATTGGCAGATGCAAATCCTATGTATCTCACAAAAAAGCTAAGGAAAGTGAGCGATCGAGCACAACTTCTAAGCGTGGGTCCTATTTAAGAGGAGAAGGATGCTGAGGAGGAGGATGATGCGGTGGAGGCGCTTCCACCAACTGTATATAGTGCGTATCCCAATGGTTACGCATACCCATCCTACATGTTTGTGAGAAATGAGTTTTCCAATGGTTGGATGCTCTTATTATGAGTATCCCAATAGTGGGATAATCTTATTAGTCCCTGCCATTTGGCAATGGTGTGGTCTATAGTAATCAAAATGCAGCATTTAACATTAATTTAAGCCGCTTATTACTACCAATAACTAGTTATTATTTCCAAAAATTAAACTTTGTTTACACGAATAACATTGATAGCCTTATTTGGCCTCTTCCCGAGGCAAGAGGCCAAAAGAATAAGGTTATATTCTCTCCTCGTTAGAAATTTTCTTCAAATCTGGAGAAAAGTAAACTAATAGTGGTACTAGTTAAAAACATTAAATGTTATATCCATGAGGCTAGCTTTAAATCACTCCTGCTTCAAAAAAACAATGTTTATTGCTTTTTTACACGTACATGTAAGTGGCCATTGCTTTCTATATGTCCATTTGCAGAAGGCTTCAGTCGTACGCCTGCCACCTTTTCAATCTAGGTGGCACACCCAATAACAGTTGTATGATTGCTGAGCCCTTTGCTACATGTCGCCATCTAGTTGCTTTCCCAATTGCCCAGATTGGATACATGTCCTTCTGGCTGGAAATACCTACTACTAGCTATGATCAATTGGCTATATGTGGCAACAAGAATTGGCTACTGCTAGCTATGATCAACTGGCTTTAAGTGGAAACGAGAACTAGCTCTTCTCCAACATAGAAGGCTTCTCCAACATATAGGGCTACTGACCTTAGCTACGGTTTATCTGACCTATCCGACAAGAACTTGAAAGTGAGACCTACAACATCACAAGAGACTCCCCTTCAACTTGAAAGACAACAGGTGGCTTCAACAGCGTCACGGGAGCCTCCCCTTCAACTTGAAACACCATAGCCTCCTTCAGCTACATCACAAGAGCCTCCCTTTCAGGTTGAACGATAACTGCCTTCAGTTGCATCACAAGAGCCAGTAGTGACAAATATCAATTTCAAACAAATGATAGTGACAGGTAGGAATATAATCAACTTCATCAAAATTTATTTTTTTGATATAGGAATTATTGCATATAGAATATACACTTATTGATGTTCTAAGGCTCTAAGGATCTCGCACTTTGAGTCAATTTATTTATTAATTACGTAATTAAAAAACATAATATTGATGGAGGACAATTATGCAAAAGAATATACCTGTGCCATATCCCCATGATCGAGCCAATCTACATTTTAAGGTAGTGAGCACAAATGTCAATTTAGTAGACATTCAAAAGCTGGAGGATAAGTTGGATTTCCACTACGATATAAATATTGTTTTGATGTATAAATATTTGTATTCACAAGCAGAAGTAAATCAATCTCAAAATTTTGAGAGACACATATATACTCATCAAATTTATGTACAGGGATTGAAATTGTACATGAATTCCTTTTGGATCAAATTTGCATAGAAGACAAAGCAATTTATAATAACAAGTCCATGCAAACAAACCTAAAATCGGTCTCTTTATAATTGAATCCTAAAATGAAGCTACATGTATACGAAGATGTAAATCATTTCAAGTGCGTAGTTCTAAATTAGTCTTGTATCTTCGAGTGTGGATCTTGCAAGGAGGATAAGACAACAAAAGGACATAATTAAAGTTAAGCTATCCCATAAATTCAACATCTCCCGATACTTTATTTCTTCATAAAGCTTATGAAAGTGATTTTTAAAGTAAACTAGGAAACTTAGAGCATGTTTGCATTGAAGTTTTGGGCAAATATATATGATACTCTCAACTCATGATATGCCAACGAATATATGTTGACAAACAATAATACAAACAAGTTACAGTCTAGTGACATAGGAAAATGCCACTCCGTTTCAATTCACAAGAATGAACGAAAAATGTTACAAAACGTTACAAGATCCTTCAGAACTTAGAAAGACAAATGCCACACAACACTCCCATAATGAGCTCTTTGTCATATATTCTCCTTATACACTGGCAATTTCTAGGCAGTACTCAGGCTAGTTACAAAGCTTTTAAAAGTTCTGATTGACATACTTGCACACACTATAAATTATAGGGACCAAGGTTACAAAAGTTCTCGGAACTACTGATTAGGGGATTTTTCATTAGGGCAGATGAAGGTTTGATCTCTGCATGAAGTTAGTGCATCAAAAAATAGGTTTGTGCCTTGCTATCTTAGGCAGCTAGCTTGGTACTCCACAAACCATGTGAAACCCTACATACAAAACGTTTGTTGATTCCTGAAACACAAATTTCTATGTGGTAATTATGGTAATAACTTTTCTTGTGAAGAGAGAAATATAATGCAAAGGAATGGGAAGTAATCATACAACCCACAAGTCTCTATCTTTATCAATAGAATCCGTGGGAAGACCAATGTCTACCCATTTAGCAATTATAGAGGCTTGAGAACCACTTTTGTTCCATAGTATTATAACAACTTCGTTGTTGGACAGTGTTCTAGCCCATACCTGTAATCAATTATATGATACAAATAGATACCGAGGAAAACTAAATCAAAATTAAGTTGCCAGATAGAATGCCATAGAAAACACGAGATTGAGTATATAGATTTTGAAACTTTACAAACACTCTACATAATCTTATTATACATGGTGCATCTAGTACAGAGTTATAAAATTATAAAATTTTGAGACTCAATTAATTTTTACAGAAGAAAAATATTCTACATACAAAAACTTCATAACTCAAGGTCTCCTTGCTTGCTGACTTTCTTCCCTTGAACCCCTAATGGATCTACACAAATTGAAAAATGTGGGAGAAAACAATTAATCCAAAGTAATCTCTAAAACTTGGCATGATAAACCCTTGTTACAAATGATTTTGTAAATCCAACCTTGATTGACATTAATCGTTTCACTGTTACTTAGAATCTCTAGAGTTTCTAGGGTTGCAAACCTTATATCATATCCAATCAGCAAGGGTGCCTGCACGGTAAAAGCTTATCAGCTAAAATAATTAGATAGACAGTAAAAATTGTTGGAATTTAACATTTTATATTTAGAGAGATACTTTGTTTTTCTTTCTTTTTACAATTTTGTTTATAAAATTTAGACTTGGTCAATTTTTACCTTCATTAAAGCCCATATGATGAAGTGTGACTGATATTCCACGCTGCTTATATTGCCATTTCCAACCTCCAACATGTCTGGATCTAGTAGGAAATGACCAACTACAAAGTACAACTTGTAAATAATCTATGATAGAAATATTAACAACTTTATGACCATTTATATGATATTGATAAAAGGCCAATTTACCATTGCATCCACTAGGCCCCACACAAGCTGCTCACTGGTCATTTTTGTCAGCATTAGATGTGATGCTGGGAGAAAAATTTTATAGTCAGAATACTCTTGCAACTCTGATTATGAACATATGCAGTCTATAACCTTTCCCAACTGTCTTCAATGTCTCCTGTAGTTCTCCAACTGTTCAGCCTTCATAATCAAAATTCGAGCTTCTTATAACATCTGAGTTGGAGACAAAACCTTTCCTTTGATTAAACACATAGATTATTGTTTACAAATGCATCTTATCATTCACACATTGAATAGAATATAGGGCAGACTATCTTGCTAAGAGCATCACTTATTATGAAAAGCTTGATGATGAAATATAACAAAAATAATATGTACATGTCCTGAGCATTTATGCCACCATTATAGCAGTTATCATATTTCAAATAGTCTATCCCCTCAACATTCATTCAACAAAAGCAAAGCTAATTTTTATCGATAGTGTAATGGTGTCATGATTCAAGAAAAATGGATCAGGAATATGACAAAATATATAGAGAGCAAGCTACCCACGAAGCAAATGTTTGAGCATATTTTTCCTTGTATCCAAGGGAACCTGACATAGTTTTACTGCATGTATTGGATCTGACCAAATATTCTAGAAAGAATTAGACAATTGATATATAAAGAAGGGTTTTGATTGATCAACTAGCATTCTTGTACAATGACCCAGCATCAAAATATATTCCAAGCTTGAGTCCCTTGGAGTGAACATAGTCTACTAGAGCCTTTATGCCTGAAGGAAATGTAGAGGCTTTAGCAACCATATTACCTTGACAATACATAATCCTAGTTTTCAATTCATCAACAATCTGGGCTCCAACTAAAGAACTTACACAAGTCTAAAATGAGTAAAAAATGTTATAATTTATCATATATGTTTTGTTGAATCAAGTGCAATACCTGAGAATCTTGATTCAGCTCACCCTAACAGTCATCTGATAGCCCATTAACATAACCATAAGGTTAATGATATAGAACTTCTCACCGGATTATTTGTAAGTATATGTTTATGCCTTCTATAATGTAGAGCATAAGAGGATGTCGATTAGTATTTGTTACCTATATTCACATATTCATATCCGATCTTGGATAATCTAGTGGAAACCATTACATCAACTGTATCAGATAATGATGGCATTGAATTGAAAATTATATTTTGAGTAGATTGTTTTTATATATACGAGCCCAAAAGTATTCTAAAGCTGAGTGCTTACCAGGGAGATAAGCAAGCTACTTGTTCTACAAATAATATTCTCATCAATGTTGCAGCCGAAGTGATTCCAACTGTTCCATTTGAATAGATAACACGGCCACGTCTATATATGTGTGAGTGTCTCTGTAATCCTATATATATAGGATGTGATCCTATTTCTATGAACTCACACAATTTGTGAAAATCTAAAACAGGGATATAAACTAGCACTCTGAAACTTAAAATTTCAAACACGACTGCACAGAGAATTAATGCTTTCTGAATCAATGAGGTGTTCATTGGGCAAGCAGTGCACTGAAAAGAGAACATAAGTTAGGTTTTGTGTTTGAATAGGAAGCCTACGTTGGTCCCTACTCTGGTAGAGGCACTACCTAGGTCATAAGGTAGAGTAAGAGAGATAGGAACTACCCAGGTTAGAAGACGAAGTAAGAGAGGCAGAATGTTTACCATGAGATGAGGCAGAATGTTTACCTTGAGATTATGTTGGAGCACCTACACACTACGAGTTGTTCGCCTAAAACTTGTCATCTCACCTCTGAACATGAATATGCACTAAACATGCACTAAGGTCAGATAGTCTACTTGCTGCCTAGCCTATCGAGATCCCCACTCTCCTTATGTGTTGAGAGCATTTTATCCTCTTTTCTAGGTTATCAGAGGATAATTTACCATTTGCAAGGCTAAGTTATTACAGAGTATTTGTATGAATTTTGCAATAAGAAATCTTGCATGCAGAGAAACAAAAAGGCAAACAACAATCCAATATCAGAGAAAATTGATATTCTTCATTGAAGAGAAACTGGAAGAGCCGCGGGCTATCTCTCTAGTAAATATAGACATAGGGGACGCAAATATAGACATCTTTTCATCACCTAGGGGCACAGAAACATGCATTGCATGCATCCAACGCCTAGCGGGTTCTCGATCAATGGGCAGGGTACCAACACCACCTTTATTTAGTCAATTTCACATATTACGGGGGTGTTATCGTTGGTATTACTCAGGATGGTAAATTCACTTTTTAAGAATTTCATTTCACATGATTGACTTATGCATAACATGCAATACGACTGGCTAAGAAAACTCGTCAAGTTACTTGCTTTCCTGCATTTCAAACAAAAAGCACATCTCTTCATTTCATTAGAATTAGATTTCAACAAGTTCAGTAGGTGTTTGGAGGGGTTCCCTACTGGCATTGATTTCAGTTTTGAACTAAAGGCACACTTGGGGAAGTGGCATTGATTTCAGTTTTGAACTAAGGCAGACTTGGGAAGGGGAAATAAAAAAGAATCTATTTTAAGGTCTGTCTCCCTGTTTCTAACTGCCCACCTCTATTTTATACATATTTCAAGGATATGGAAATGAAAATTTGGCAAAGGGCTTACTAAAACTAGTTGGGAATATGCCTAAATGTGAATATGTAGGGTATTTAAGAATTAGCCTGCAGGCTTACTTCCGAGTCTCAAATGCATAGCCATTGTTTGTGTGAATACCTCAATGCTCACTTTTCCTTGTCTAAGTTTGTTAATTCAAGTCGCGCCCGATCCACTCGATCCTAGTGGCAATGGATTCTCTTATTTTTGCAAACCAACTTCCTAAACTAGAACGATGATTATCTATCTATTTATCGGTAGTGCACACAAACCAGGAATGAAATAACCAGAGAGATAATAACTATGAATATGATTTATGCTATCATCCACGGATAAGTATAGGCCTGAATTTTCTTTCTCGCCTTCGGGCTTAGCAAGAAATCTTTCTAGCAGGGCATATTTGTGGCCTGAGTTTCCAATGCAATTTCATTCTCATTTCTGATGGGTCCAGCCCAACTTTTTACACACTTGTCATAAAAGGAATGATTTCCAATGTCTGTTTGGTTGATTTAATCATACAGAATGATAATACGCGGATAAAATGTAATACAAATATTTTTGGATTTCGGTTGTTGAGCATTCAATGATGTGTTTAATGAAAGGGTACTCGCCTTGAGGTTTGTGTCTCCCGCTCAGTTCTTTGGCTATCCCCTTGTTCGATGGTTTCCTCGGTCTTTCGTTATTTTCCCGTCGATGGTTTCCTCTGCAATGCTCTGCGAAGGTCTATGGGTAGCAATGCTACAGGTCTTGGTTGTGCTCCTGGTAACTCACTCCTATAACTGTATTTTTCCTGGTTCGTTGGTTCGTAGCTAGTTGTGACTCATCATGTAATGGCCAGGGTAAGTTCTCTACTGTGTTTGATTTATTTCTATCGTGTAAGGTCACTGTTGTGTTTGGTTTCCTTCTGTTGTGGGCTCTCAAGCCACTGTATGTTGGTTCATGCACTGATGTTCCTCATCCGGTTTTGGCAACACGACTTCTATTTACTTTCAGGCTCAATCGATGGCTCTCTTCCAACTCTGGCGCATATAGGTAATCTAACCTTCTATGTCATCAATCCATGGACTTCCTTCCATGGTTCCTGACCTGGACTGTTCCTTGTTCTCCTTAGTTTGTTGGTGCTGTCACTAGGATACTGGTCTCGGCCTCTCTGCAAAACCTTAGGTATCTGCCAACAATCTTAACAACTTGACTCTCTGTCCCAGCTCATTATTTACTCTGCTATTTCAATATATTACTAACAACTATGTATTTGTGCTATATAGGAGGTGGGGTTTAGTGTTGGAGGGTTTGGTGTCACACGCCTCGGTTTTTGCCTGGTAGGCTTTACCTCTTCTGACTTCCGGTAGTCCGTTGTCCTGGTCTTTTAATCTCTATTCTTCAAATGAAAAGGGTTTTTCAAATGCTCTCTATGAGCAACACTCTGGCTATCGGAACTTGGGTTTCCACCATACTTAGACAGAAATTTTATGTTTGTGGCTGTGGTTCCTTCCTAAGCCCTCATCTTGGGTTCTCTGTTCAGAGTCTGTGTGTCTGCACTGTGTATAAATGTCATGGCTGAAACCCTTACCTAGGGTTTGTGGCTTAGGGTTTGAGCGTGAACGATTTTTGACTTTACAGTTCTATTGTAATAGTTTAATATACAAGATTGTTCAACGTTTGGCAAAAATTCTTCCAAGAAAAATATAATAGGATTGGTTCTATTTTGAATTACCTAGTCATTGTATGTTGTTTGCTTTCTTGGAGTTTCATGGCCATAACTGTTGTCATACGCTTTCAATGTATTTGAAGTTCAATGTATAATTTTCTATTACACGACTCTATGGTTTGGCTTGTAATGTTACTTGGCTGTCGCATGAGATACAATGTGGAAACTGTCGCAGAGCCTGTAGGTGTTTGGCCGGTGCAAGAATTTGATTCACTTCCGCTGTCTGCTTTAATAAATTACGAACCCTTATATTCATATATGCTCTTTTGTCTTGTTGTATTCACTGGTTGTCTCTTCTCCAGAACGCAATGCAATAATTGTTTACCATAATCTGTACATAGTTAGTTGTGTATTTGAATAATCATTAAACAAAAAACATAGAACTACAGTAAGCATACAGATGGACAGAACTTTTGAACTCTCCGTTGTTACTTCTATTTGAGTGCGAGAGGTATTGAATTGAACCCCTTCTTTGGTTTGTCCTATTACATTTATAGGTTCCCTGTCCCAGTTAATGAAACTATACAGTTGCCTTTTTTTTAGTTACAGACTCTTACGGTTACGTGTTATTGGACATTCGTTTATCTTATGACAAGATTTCCTGTTCAACCACATTTGTCTTTTTCCCTTTAAAATAAAAGTATAATCACAACTTGTTAACAACAGATCAACATATGACTATAACTGTTCAACTACCCTTAACTAACATAAAATAAAATAAAATAATCGAAATCCTACCTACTCTCGTGTCAACCAACAGAAAGACTAAATAAAAGCAACTTCAACTTCCTTTGACCTGGCAGAGACTTCACCTGGCCAAGGTGATCTAGATGCTCTTGCATCAGGCTCTCGGGGAAAAAAGAAATCATGGCTTCGTTCCATGAGCTTCTCGACTGAAGAACCTGTCTGTTCAATCTGCCTGGTGTCAAGCCATGAATTTTCCTCAATAGGACAGTTCTTCCACTTGACCAGGGGTTTCAGATGTTCCTTCCACCAAGTTCGTTTAGCCACCTGAGAGTCGAGAATGCTCTCGATCTCGGGAGGTTGAACATAAGGCATATGTCTCTTCCAAGCTTCTCCATCATCCTGGGTGTTCCGTGTGGGTTGTGTGATTCCTTCTCCTTCCTTCTCTTCTGGGTCAGTCGTGTAGGGAAATAGGTATGCTACATTAAAGATAGGCCAAATGCCTATTCCAGCTGGCAACTGGATCTCATAGGCATTTGCTGAAAACTTCCGAAGGATTTTGTAGGGTCCTATCTTATTGTACTTTAATTTATTATATGTACCTTTAGGAAAACATTCCTTGCGTAAATGTGTGAGGACTTCGTCTCCTACATTGAACTGTACCTCCCTTCTTCTCAAATATGCTTGTTGTTTATACTTTAAGCTGTTGTCCTGCAATTTAATTTTTACCTATTCATGCAAATCCCTCGTCGCGTTAGTCAAATCATCTCCATCTGTGCTTCGCCTTTCTTGCAGTCCAAGATCCCGCAATTCATGCACTCCTAGAGGATGTATGCCATACAGGATTTGAAAAGGGCTGAAGCCTGTGCTATGGTTAGGCAAATCGTTGTAAGCAAATTCTGCCTGTGCTAGCACTCGATCCCACATCCACGAATTCTCTCCAACTAGACTTCGTAGCAGATTCCCTAAACTCTTGTTTACAACATTTGTTTGTCCGTCCGTTTGCAAATGATAAACATAACTATAATTCAGCTGTGTATCCATTTTCTTCCATGGGGTACGCCAAAAGTGTCCCGTGAACTTCACGTCCCTGTTTGATAGGATAGATTTGGGAAATCCATGTAACCTGACAATCTCATTGAAAAACAAGTGGGCCATGTGGGTGGCATCATTGGTTTTCCTGCAACGAATAAAATGTGCCATTTTCGAGAATCTGTCCACTACTACCATTACCGAGTCATACCCTCGTTGTGTCTTAGGTAGACCTAAGATAAAGTCCAACCTGACTGAGTCCCATGGTCTGCCTGGAACAGGTAACAGTGTATACAGTCCTGTGTTCTGACTGTGACCCTTTGCTAACTGGCACACTTTGCATTTGGCTACAAATCGCCGCACATCTCTCTGCATCTTTGGCCAAAAGTAGAAATGTCTGAGCTGCTCGAGTGTCTTATCCACGTTGAAGTGTCCCGCAAAACCTCCGCTATGCTTCTCTCGAATAATATTCTCCCTCATCGAGCAGTTAGGTATGCACAGTTGTCCTCCCTTAAACAACAACTTCTCCCGTAGATTGTAGTCCAACCAAGGGCTGTTATCTCTCACTAAGGGATTCTGACATGCCTCATAGGCCTCCGTAAAGTCTGTATCGGTCTGGTATAAATCTCGTAAGTGCTCAAAACCCAACACTTGCACAGTGCTTTCCTGTAGAAGTAGAGCCTTCCTACTTAGCACATCCGCTACTTTATTTGCTTGCCCGCTAATATGCTTCAATACAAAATTGAAACTCTGCAAATACTCCACCCATTTGGCGTGTTTGTGGTTCAGCTTGTGCTATTGCATTACATACTATAGTGCAGAATTATCTGAGAACAACACGAATTCATTTCCCAACAGATAATGCCTCCAGTGTTTTAATGCCTGTATAACTGCATAGAACTCCTTATCATATGATGAATATTTCTGTCTACGTTCATTCATCTTTTCGCTGAAAAACGCTACAGGCTTATCTTCCTGGCTGAGCATAGCTCCAATTGCTGTCCTGCTAGCATCACAGCGAACCTGAAATAAGTTCTTGAAATCTGGTAATCTTAGGATTGGCCTCTCAGTAATCTTCTTCTTTAACAACTGGAAACTTCTCTCCGCTGCATTTGTCCATCGAAAAGGCTGTCTGGCCCTTTTAATGGTGTCCAACATTGGTGCACAAATTTCATTGAAATTCTTTATGAGTTTCCTATAAAAGCTTGCTAATCCATGAAAACTACGTACCTCAAATTTTTTTTTCAGAGATGGCCAATTCACTATCGCTGCCACCTTCTCCGGATCCATCTTCAATTCATTCTCTGCTATTACAAACCCCAAATAAATCAATTCCTTCTGCAGAAAAGTACATTTCTTCAAGTTTATTAGCAGTATGTTCTACTGTAATTTCTCCAGCACCTTAGGCATATGTTGTAGGTGTTCTTCCCTTGTCCTGCTGGATATTAGTATGTCATCCAGGTACACAATCACAAATTTTCCGATGTACTCCTTTAGCATCTCATTCATCAACCTCATGAATGTACTAGGTGCATTGCTCAACCCAAATGGCATGACCAGCCATTCGTACAACCCCTCACTCGTCTTAAACGTTGTCTTCCATTCGTCCCCCTCTCGTATCCGAATTTTATGGTACCCGCTCTTCAAGTCTATCTTGGAGAAATACGCTGCCATGCTTAAACAATCCATCATGTCATCCATCCATGGTAGCAGAAACCTGTATCGGATGGTGATCTTATTGATGGCCCTTGAGTCGGTGCACATCCGCCACTCTCCTCCCTTCTTGGGAGCGAGGACCGTTGGAACAGCACAAGGGATTAAGCTCTCCCTTATCAATCCCTTGTCCAACAGCTCCTGCACCTGCTTCCTAATTTCTTCATTGTCCTTGGGGCTCATTCGATATGCCGCTTTGTTCGACAAACTTGCTCTGGGTATGAAGTCAATATGATGACTTATGCTCCGTTTGGGGGGTAATTTGTTTGGCAAGTCATCTACCACTATATATGTGAACTCCCGCAACATCTCCTGGATTTCCAAATGTAAATCTGATACCTCCGTATGCAACAATACTGTCCTTGCTTTCTTTACAACTGTGTAACCTATCTCACTATCCTCCACCTGTTTTAAAAACTATTTTCCATTGACCAACAACACTCTTGGTTCACTTGTCTCTGTTGTCCCTTCTTCCTTGAGGGGTACAAGCGTATGCTTGATTCCATCCTTAACAAATTTATAACAGTTCGTCAATCCATCGTGTACCACTTTCCTGTCATACTGCCAAGGCTTGCCCAACAGTAGGTGACATACATCCATTGGCATGATGTCACAAACAACTTTATCCTTGTATTTGTCTATTTGAAACTCCACCTCGCACTATTCATCTACCAGCAATTGATGGCCTTTTTGTAGCCATGAAACTCTGTAAGGGTTTGGATGTTTCAAATGCTTCAACTCCATCTTTTGTACCATCTCTGTGGACACTAAATTGTTAGTACTACCTCTATCAATAATTAATTTACAGCACTTACCCTGTGACTTACAAACTATTCTAAATAAAGCCTTCCGTTGTGTATGATCAGTGACCTCCTTGACTGGTTTTAACAACACCTTATGCAGCACTAAAGATTCCCCTATCTCTAGAGCATTTTCGGCTTCTTGGGGAGGTGCTGCCGCTTCTTCTGGCTGTGCCACATATGCACCCCACTGTCCAACTTGTTCTGCTTCCAGACATTCAAACGATCTATGTCCCCATTTATGACACCGATAACATTGGTAACCAGTCCCTCTTCCTTGGCCGTTACCTCTGCCCCGCTGGGATGATCTACCATCTCTCGCGCTATCACCTCTGTCCACTGATCCAAAAGCTCTGGAACTGCTACCTTCCTCATTATTACTTGCATTCCATCCTCTTCCATAGGACTGGCCTTTCCCTCTACTGGCTCCTCGTCCTCTCCAGGCATTCTGTTTTCTGGTAATTTTCTCATCAGCCTTCATTGCACTCTGATATGCTTCCTTAGTGTTGTTCGGTGACAAAATATTGATTTCATCCAAAATGTCTAACCTTAGCCCATTAACATACCTGACTGTCCTTTCCATTGTATCCTCTGTATATCCAGCCCGCAAATTCACTCGATAGAACTCCTCCATATATTCCCTTACCATCAATCCTTTCTATCTCATATTCTACACCTATCTATGCAATGCAATCTGATAGTCCTTTGGTAGAAATCTTCCCTTTAACTTGGCCACCATCCTTGACTAGGTTTTGATCGGTTGTTTGTTCAATATTTTCCTCTCATTCTAGACACTATCCCACCATAGGGCTGTGTGTCCCTTCAATTTCATCGCAGTGAACCGAACTCTGCAGTCTTCGTTGATTTCCTCGCACTCGAAATACTTATCCATCTCGCTGATCCAATCCAATAAAACTTCAATAGATGAACAACCATCATAGGTTGGGAGTTTTGGCTTGGGTTTACAGCTTGCTACTAGAATAGATCTCGACAATCTCACTTTTGCGGATTCAACTTCTGGTCCATCTGCTACTGCTTTATGTTCCTCCTCACTCTCATCACTGATCTCCGGGTCTCTTCTTCTCCCTGCCTCCACTGCCTCCAAACGGGCAACAAGAATTTGAATCTCCTCTCTCAATCCTTCCTCTGCCAACCTTCGAGCACCTATACCATGACCTCGCCTTCTTCTTTCCATATCTTCAATCAATTTAGCCTACTTTGATACCACTTTGATGGGTCCAGCCCAAATTTTTACACACTTGTCATAAAAGGAATGATTTCCAATGTCTGTTTGGTTGATTTAATCATACGGAATGATAATACGCAGATAAAATGTAATACAAAAATTTTTGGATTTTGGTTGTTGAGCATTCAATGATGTGTTTAATGAAAGGGTACTCGCCTTGAGGTTTGTGTCTCCCGCTCAGTTCTTTGGCTATCCCCTTATTCGATGGTTTCCTCAGTCTTTTGCTATTTTCCTGTTGAGGGTTTCCTCTGCAATGCTTTGCGAAGGTCTATGGGTAGCAATGTTGTAGGTCTTGGTTGTGCTCCTGGTTACTCGCTGCTATAACTGTATTTGTCCTGGTTCCTTGGTTCGTAGCTGGTTGTGACTTGTCCTATAATGGCCAGGGTAAGTTCTCTGCTGTGTTTGATTTCTTTCTTTCGTGTAAGGTCACTATTGTGTTTGGTTTCCTTTTGCTGTGGGCTCTCGGGCCACTGTATGTTGGTTCATGAGCTCATGTTCCTCCTGCGATTTTGGCAACACGACTTCTATTTACTTTCAGGCTCAATCGATGGCTCTCTCCCGACTCCAGCGCATACAGGTAATCTAACCTTCTCTATCATCAATCCATGGAATTCTTTCCACGGTTCCTGACCTGGACTGTTCCTTGTTCTCATTTTGTCGGCACTGTCACTAGGATACTGGTCTCGGCCTCTCTGCGAACCCCCAAGTATCTGCCAGCACTCTTAATGACTTGACTCTTTGTCCCAGCTCGTTATTTACTTTGCTATTTCAATATATTACTAACAACTGTGTATTCATGTTGTACATGAGGCGGGGTTTGCCGTTGGAGGGTTTGGTGTCACACGCCTCGGGTTTTGCCTGGTAGGCTTTACCTCTTCTGACTTTCGGTAGTCCGTTGTCCTGGTATTTTAATCTTTGTTCTTCAAATGAAAAGGGTTTGTCAAATGATCGCTATGAGCAACACTCTGGCTATCGGGACTTGGGTTTCCACCGTACTTAGACATAAATTTTATGTTTGTCGTTGTGGCTCCTTCCTAAGCCCTCATCTTGGGTTCTCTGTTCAGAGTCTGTGTTTCTGCACTGTGTATAAATGTTATGACTGAAACCTTTACCCAAGGTTTGTGGCTAAGGGTTTGAGCGTGAACGATTTTCGACTTTACAGTTCTGTTGTAATAGTTTAATATACAAGACTGTGCAACATTTGGCAAAAATTCTTCCAAGAAAAATATAATAGGATTGGTTCTGTTTTGAATTACCTGGTCATTGTATGCTATTTTCTTTCTTGGGGTTTCATGGCCGGAACTACTGTCATACGCTTTCAATGTATTTGAAGTTCAATGTATAATTTTCTATTACACGACTCTGTGGTTTGGATTGTAATGTTACTTGGTTGTCGTATGAGATACAATGTGGAAACTGTCGCTCGGCCTGTAGGTGTTTGGCCGGTGTGAGACTTTGATTCACTTCTGCTGTTTGCTTTAATAAATTACGAACCCTTATATTCGTATCTGCTCTTTGGTCTTGTTGTATTCACTGGTTGTCTCTTCTCCAGAACGCAATGCAATGTTTGTTTACCAGAATCTGTACATAGTTAGTTGTGTATTCGAATAATCATTAAACAGAAAACATAGAATTACATTAAGCATACAGATGGACAGAACTTTTGAACTCTCTATTGTTACTTCTATTTGAGTGCGAGAGGTATTGAATCGAACCCCTTCTTTGGTTTGTCCTGTTACATTTATAGGTTCCATGTCCCAGTTAATGAACTGTACAGTTGCCTTTTTTGCAGTTACAGACTCTTACAGTTATGTGTTATTGGACATTCATTTATCTTATGACAAGATTTCCTGTTCAACCACATTTGTCTCTTTCCCTTTAAAATAAAAGGATAATCACAATTTGTTAACAACAGATCAACATATGACTATAACTGTTCAACTACCCTTAACTAACATAAAATAAAATAAAATAATCGAAATCCTACCTACTCTCATGTCAACCAACAAAAAGACTAAATAAAAGTAACTTCAACTTCCTTTGACCTGGCAAAGACTTCACCTGGTCATGGTGAGCTAGATTCTCCTGCATCAATTTCTCATTTGGTGACATGTGGGCCCTTGAAAGTCAGAATGTTGGTGACATGTGGGTTCTTGGAAGACAAAATCTAGATCATGAGGTCATCGTCATGGAGATCTGTAATTGTAACTAAAGGCAGATGTTTTGGGCTATTGCAATGAAGTTGGTAACATTGTTAGTGGGGATTACTACCCCGGACAGGGACTTACTGCCTCTGCAACCCTCCTTGTTATAATAATAATGACATCTAGAAGTTCAATCATATGTCTAATATAAATGGTAATTGCCAGATTTCCAAGATATTCTAGGGGAATCTCTAAGTTTGTTGCTTTAAATCTTATATACTGAATATCAATACTTCCTTTGACCGTTTTTCAAATTGAATATCAATACTTCCTTTCACCGTTTTTCAAATTGGAATTCTGATAAGAATGCCACCAAGAAACTTTGTGTTTGTTTGTGGTGAAACGTAGACCTAGATCTCGTCCATGTTGTCATGCATTAAGTGATTTTATTTTATAGAAATGTATCTCTCCTTAGAATGATACGACACTCTCACATGGATTTAAATTTATGTTTTAAGATGCAGATTTATTATTTTCTTAAAATCTACTATAGTTACTATTATTTTTATTTGTTATATAATTTCTAGATTTTTGGTAAACATATTGCTTAGTTATATAATTTCTATTTATATCATTATATTTAAGAAAAGTGAGTTGTTATCGAGTTAATTTATTTCTTGATATTTAAAAAAATAATAGAAAAAATAATTTATTTCATTATATTTAAGAAAAGTGAGTTGTTATCGAGTTAATTTATTTCTTTATATTTTAAAAATAATAAAAATAGGGATGGCGATGGAAACCATTCTAAATTTTACTCTAGAATCCATAAAATTTTACTCATAGGAGAACCAATCTCTGGAACAAAAATCATGGGAAAACCAATCCCTCTATTCTAAGCAGAGCTTAAAGGAAAAATGGGGCTATTGGTGAACTGGGCTTGAGGTAATGAAATGTGGACTTGCGATGAACTGAGCCTGAACTACGTTTATAAAACCATGTACTTATAAGTTTATATATGAAAATAAATTCGGTCTTTTGATGTAGTTCGACTACTCTAGTTTAATTTCTTATTAATCTTGATGGTAAAAGCTACCATAAATTTAAATAAGGATTATATTCAATTTTTTTATAGTATTTTTTTTAATTTAATATAATTTTATTTAAAATTTTAATTTTTATTAAAAATAAAATTTTTATTATATTAATTTTTTGTTTTTTTTATAAGCTTGGCACGGATTATATTTTTTATGTCTAATATATCTTCTCAATTGGGGTGGGGAATTGAATCAGTGACTTCACATCAAAGAGTGTCTTAACAGAACACCACATTAAGAAGTGTCTTAACAAAACAAAGGCACATGGCAAAAGAAACAACAATAGTAAGAAAATACATAGGAGAAAACACATCTTAAATAAAATATAACTCTATGCCATCCTAATAAATTTATAAAAAGAAAAGCCTAAAATAATTGATTGAATTTGTTCACACATACATACATATATATATAATAAAATGGTAAATTTATCACATATTAATACAAAGAAAGTACAATATTTTTACGGTTTATTTCTATATATTTTGAATATTTAATTTTATGTAATGTTTTAATTTTTTTTCCTATTAATGATAAAAAAATTGCAGTTTAAATTTGTTGAACAATACTTAATTTAATAGTTTTTGTACTTAAAAGAGATTTACCATAATAAATTATTTTTAAATGATAGAATATTGCACTTAAAAAAATTTGAGCAATATTTAATATTTTTGTATTTAAAATAAGATTTACTATACAATTTACTATAAATTATTTTTTATAGTGTTATTATATAGATAATGAATACCCTCTAACTTTTCTTTTCCAATTTAGCCTAAAAACAAAAATCTAAATTTAATTAAAAAATTATTGTTGTTTGTCAATCTTTTTTTTTTAATTTATTTTTAACTTATATATTAAATTTAATTAAAAAATTGTTGTTGTTTTCCAAATAATTTTTTTTAAACATATTTATTGAAAATCTATGTGCTACCTGATAGGGGTGACAAATATTGAGGCATGTCAAATACGTGTGTAATGAATGTCTACACTCGATGGATGAGAAGGAGGATAAATATTTCATCATCCTGTTACGTAAGGTGTAAAGTGAGTTTAACAATGTTGCATGTGAAATCTCATTCACTCTCTACAGGAATGTGTGTTGGTATGGTAAGCTAGTTTATGGCGACCATCGGGGTTTAGAATTTTCATATTGCTATAGTGTTATGGTGGCTGGTAGCGTGTGGTCTGAGTAAGGGTAGTCTGTCTCATTTCTTCGGCCCTCAGGTAGTATGAGAGTGGAGGAGAAAGCACCATCGTCACCCCCTCCACCGTGAATGGTTAGCAAAAATGTTAAGTATTTCTCCCATTGTCTGGTTCCTCGCTTCTGTCAACGGATTGAGGGAATTTTGCATGGTTGGTTAGCCTTAGTGTCTATGTATTCCATGCTTTCTATCCTTCTCCCTGAGTGTTTTTAGTGCTTGGGGTGGTGTATTTTTCTTCTGTTCGTCGACTATCCCTTGGGTCTTCCGCTCGCGGTGTTCTTACCCTAAAATCCTAAGATGTTCCACTAGGGAAGCAACAATTCGACTTGGTGGTAGAAGGACATTATGGAGGTGATTGTGGTGACAACCAATTGGCTTGGGTTCATCTCCCGCATATTTGTGCTTCGATGTCTAGTCATTTTGTTAGTTTCTTTGCGCTAAGGTGCTTCGATTGTCAGAGGAGAAGAAGAGGCTTTAGTCTAGTTGGGTTATTTATAATATGTCAGATTGCTCGCAACACTCTTGGTTGGTGTGTGGTGGTTGCCATCTTTGAGGAGTAGGATTCTATTGGATAATTTGGGGTTTGATTTTAGTCTACTTTGGCTCAAGATTTGTCGAGAGACGTTCCAGATTGTTGTTTATCTTGTTTTGGGGGAATCTCCCTAGGCACTAACCATGTGTCCTTTTCCACGTAACTCTCACTCCCAACCCTAGCAAAGGGGAGCTTTAACCATTCAGTGTGGTCCTCACATCAAGATGAAGCTGGCGCAAGAGGGACGGGCTAATGAGTGTCCAAGGCAGGGCAGGCATGCTACTAGAGCTGTGATCCTATTAGTGTCTGGAGCCTATGGCAGTAGAGGTGGTGCAAGTGAAGTGTGGGGTGGTCATGTAGTTGGTGGTGTTAAGAGAGGTAGTGTAGCACATGGGAGTCGAGTAGGTGTGCAGGGTTAGAATCGTAGGTGGGGGTGTGTAGGAGGTGCAGGTCAGTAGCTTCACTCTGATGTTTGTCGTGACTTTCTCTGGTCTATTTTGGATCACTTGGAAGTTTGCGATAAGACCGGGAAGCAAGAACATGAGACTGTCATCGCCATGCTAAATCAATTGCATCACTTTCAATGCCATGTCAGAGAAAGGATTGTGGTGGTTTCACATGGACAAATCTACTATATGAAAAGGTTGAGAAGCTGGAAATGTAGATGGCTCACTTCAAATAACATGTTCAAAGTTCATATCATCCCCCTCCCCCTCCAGGGACCAGGCCATACAATCTAGCACCCATTACTTCTATGATTAAGCATGGTCTCAGGTGCTCTTCGGGTTCTATTTGTCTCTTGGTGTTTTTTGCCTATTAATCTTTGGACATATCCCTTAGTTTTGCTATTGTTTCTTTGTCATATGATGATAGCTTTAGTCAAAAAACCCATTAGGGGTGAGACTACTTGCATTTTGAGAAATATGTACTTTCCTTTTGATGAATGAATAAAACCTCGATTTACAAAAAAAAAAAAAAATCTATCTCTTCTTTTATTTTTTAATAAAAAATAATCTAACACTCCTATTAAGTTGACATCATCCCCTCATGCATTGTAAATATATTTTCACATCGTACATACTTTACAACCAAATAACATCATAATTAATAAATTAAATTTATAATAATTTCCATCTATCACACTGCACCGAAGGTTTAGGAATATGTGATTCGTATTCTCTATTATAATTTACAGAAATTAAAGTTATCATAATTTCCAATTATCACACCACACCAAAGGTTTAGGAATTTATGATTCATATAATGATTCATGGATTCAATATTTGACCTTGGTAGATCAATTAGGAACTTTTTGTATCCCTATCGTTGGTATGTGGTAGTGAATTGAGACTAATTGGGGAGACATAAAAAATTTCTGATTTCTTCTAATCATCAACCAACCCCCTCCTCCACTCCTATCGTTGGTATGTGGTAGTGAATTGAGACTAATTGGAGAGACCTCAAACATTTATGATTTCTTCTATTCATCAACCAACCCCCTACTCCACTATATGTTGCCTTAAAGTCAATGGATGTATTATTGAATAATAGATAGATGTAAAGGAAGAAACCCCCAGATAAGGGTATAGCGTAGAACATCCATTATTCAAAACTACCAGGAGACCATTAGCCATGTGGGAAACCAATGTATTCTCGACCATTAACCCATTAAAGCAAAGTCAATATATGCTACTCGTTAGATTATGCACTTTCCATAATCCAACGGATGACATATACTACGTCTCCGCATTAATGGGTCAATGTACCAAGATATAAGACTTGCCAACCACGTGGGGAGAGTTGTTAGAAAGAAACCTCCACAACATATTTCAATGTCTTATCCCCTCTCACGTGAACATGTTTTTCCATCAAAATTTTCCCAACAAACAACGTCAGTCACTAGCTAGGACAGTCATTCCCAAGGCTCTCAGGTTTATTTGTGCCACATCCAATGTCTAGCCAACCATCCATTACAATATTCACAACTCAAGATGATTTTCTTTTGGAATTTTCATTAACAAGTTTAAGCCCACTTGAGTGTTGTTACAAATCCAGAGCAGGAACAAGTACAATTTGTGATTTTAGTTGTGCTCAACATGGGTTTTTATCTTAAAATACAAATAAAATATTACGAATAGAAAAACAATGTTTTTTATTTAGTTTTAATAAAAACCTTACTAAAATATCAATAATCCCAATCTCTATATGGTTACTCCATTTTTTGTTGATATTAGAACCCAATATGTAAAAACATTTCACTCACTCTCAGTTATAAATAAAATATTTCCATGTATAGTCACTAGATTTGATGTTATTATTAAAACCTAATGTAATGCTATTCGAAGCTTTGACTGCTCCATCCTCTAGGGAAATCCTCTTGACATCACATGTAGCTTGCATGTCTATATCATAGATGGAATAAAGTTTATCCCATATCTCCTGGGCAGTCTTAAAACATACTACTTTGTCAACATTTGACTTGGACAACCCTCTCATGATTTTCTTCCTAGTTTTCTATCAAACTTATCATCTATTACTCCATTCTCCACAAATATCAATACATCCAAATGAAGAGCTTGTAGGTAGATTCTCATTGTTCCCTTCCAAGTTTTATAATTTGATCCATTTAAAAATGGAACTCCATTTAAGGTAATCTAGTCCTAGTTCTCCATGATCCCTGATCTTCCTTCCAACTATTAAATTGATCCTGAAGGACACTAAATCTAGTACAAATTGTTAGAAAAAATGGAAACCATAACACTACTGAGAGGGGGGTGAATCAATAGTGAGACCAAATTATACAATTCTTCACAAATTATACTTTTCAATCACTTTAGAAATGATTCATGGATTAACAACACAACTCAATCATACAAAACATAACATAATCATCATCAAACATATGAAAAACATATACATAAGGAAAAAATATTTTTTTTAATTACAAGATTCAACTTGATTACATCAATGGTCCACAAGCTACTACTTGTAGGTTTATTAGCTGCTACTGAAAAGAACTTCTAGAATGCAACGACGAGTGACCCCATAATACATTTGATTGAAGGATTCCAAAATTGGACACTCCAAATCATAATGAACATTAAGTGTGAATGTTTTTTCTAGTAGATTTTGTTATGAAATTGATAATGAAAATTAATTTTATCTATGTTTATGGTTGCATAAAATTCACTGGAAGAGACAAGAATGATATCACGAAGGTTTGAATGGATTCCATGTGGAAATAAGAGCGCAATGGAGAAGATGAGGTCAGAATTACATTTTAAGATGTCTCCAACAAAGGAAGGATTACCATATATAGAAAAAAGTTAAGTTTCACATTGGATAAAAGAGAAAATTCTAGATTTAGATACATTATATTGTTACCTATACCTGAATTCTTTCTATGAAATTAAAGAGACATTTAAAGGTTACAAAAGGAAAAAAAGAATGGAAAGTTGGGGGGGGGGGGGGGGTGTGGGGGGCAGGCAGCTGTGCACTAGAGGTTAGAGCATGTAAGAAGGGGGAAGGATTGCTCATTAAATTTTGGTTACTATGGAATTTATGACATTAACTCTGTTTACTATAAGTATGATTGTGCTTAAACAATTTTAGTAGATTCAAACTTAATTATATATGATGTTTCAAGTCCATAGTTGCTTTTAAAATATTTTTTTGGATTTCTTATAAACTTGTTGTGGGAAGCTCTCAAGAATGAACACTATTATTTGCATGGATGTGATCTGTGAATAAACAATGATTTAACTGCATCTTTCCTTTGTTGTATTAATTCTGATTACAGATATTTATGATTGAATTAACCTTTCAATATTGATGTCTTAAAGGATAATTTTGATCTATAAATTACTTAAGTCACATTTTCTATGAACGAATTCTAGAAATTTAGATCATTGGAGTATTTTGTTTATATATAAATTGGACTAATACTAGGACTATAATGATTTATACACACACATATATAATTATTTCGCCACTTTCTTGCTGAACAATTTTAGCGTTTAAGAGTTGAGAGGTTTATTGTTCCATAGGAATTGTTATAGTAATTTGATTTTTCCTTAAGTAAGTTAGTATCAGGTAATCATGTGTATATTCTCACTGCATTTGACTCTTGATGTGAAATATGAAGAAAAGTTGAGACTGTTATGTCCTTGTTTGAAGGTTAGAGGATTGCAAGGATTTGTGGTTTCTATATCTTTTACAAAATACCATATTAAAAGTTAACTAGATTCTAAATTATAATTGCATTTATAATTTAAATTAGTCATTTAATCTACATTAAAATCCACAAAATTACATGGGCAAAATACAAAACATTATTTTATATTTGTCTCAATTACATTAGTTTCTAGTTGTTTCCTTTTGTATGTATATGTAAATTGGATTTTTTATATTTGTGTATATTGTTCTTCATTCTATATTTAGTTATTAACACAAATACTTTAATACATTATATATAATTAAGTTTAATCTATTGTCTACATAATTAACATAAAACATCAACTCTAGTTCATGTATATAAAATTTTAGGATAATGGTAGGATGTTCCCCACAATCTCTTCTTTGCAAGAGGAAGAGATTTATAAGCTAATATAGCCTTTAAACCTGTTGGGAGTAGCTATTCAAACAACTTAGGGTTTGTGAAGAAATTTAGTTTTGGTCACATCCCCTTTGTTGGCAAATGGTCCAAAAGGTTGCGTCAATGAAATGGCACTAGAAGAAGGGCCTGAGGTAAAATAAATAATTAGATCATTATCCCTCGGCCTCTAATTTTTCTAGATTCAATCCTTCCTCTTTGTGTCATCTTACCACGCCCTATAAGGCAGTTTAAAGGACAAGTTGACCTATTCGAAGTCAAGTTATTTTTTTGCACATATAAATAATGGCTCTGACACATGTGATTATTTTGGAACTCACTTTTAGTTTTCATTTACCCAACATCTCCAACGAGAAAATTTCCCTCTTGTCAAGACTCAGCTTTGATGGTGAAGGGAGCACATATGTAGAAGATTATCTTTAAAAAAAAAATACTAAGTGTTTAACACATAATATTGTTGATCTTAATGTTCTTTATAGATTATTTTCTCTCACATTTTAGTTTTGATCATATTTTAACAATGTTGATTTTGTTGAATTAGAGGAAGAATTAATTTATCCAAGGAAAGAAATTGGTGAACCATTAGAAAACTAGTTTTCCTACTAGATTAACAAGCAACTGCATTATGCCCATAATTCTTACACGTGGCTTTCAATTTTATTCCAGAAGGGAGAAAAGAAATGGTTCTTCTTACCAAGTATTCTTCTCATCCAACTTCTTGGACTGATACTCATTCTCGTCGACCACTGACAATATTTCCTTTGATGGTAAAAGGCTCTTTGTGCATGTTTATTTGAATTTCCCTTCTTATGAATTTGTGGTTGTTATTTAAATGGAGTGTTCAACCTATTTTGTTGTGCCTTATTTTTACTTTCTGGACACTTGAAGGAAAATTTCCCTACATTACTACAATAAAAACATATGAGGGTTTACATAACTTTATTTTGATTCTTGGAAGTCCTTTTATCTCCATGATGTTGCGTTCTTTTATTTTCCACTTTATTGTTGTTGGATATTTCTTTGACAAAGCTGGTGGGTCCTTTTAATGATGTTTCTTGGTCACTTTCATCTTCCAACATTGTTTTAGCCTAAGAGGAACAATCTTTGGTTGGAATGTTTTGAAATTCTTCTGAAGATTCATCATCTGATCATTTAATGTGTTGGGTATGGAGCCCAATTATATTATGTATTCAAAGGTATCACCGCATTGGACCCCGGCTCAAAATGGGGCGACAACGCCACCCGTAAAATATTGACTGCAGGGGGGGTCTAGGGGGCGGGGGGTTTCGAGGGCAGTGCCCCTGAAGCTAAGAATAGATGTAAAATTGCCTTGCAAAATGTTGTAATTTCGTAGTCAATTTTTGTCATTCATTAGGCAGAGATTTGATGGTATAAATTATGTTTAATTTAGGTTTTTTGCCTTAGAAGGAAACCGCTCGCTATATATGAGGGAATTGTATTGCATCTATGTATATCTTATTCTGAGTGAGGAAGAGAGAGGAGATTGAGAGAGAAGAGGGAGTTACAGCGGATTTGTTTTAGGTTGTATCTCTTCAGTTTGCTAGATAATATAAGAGGAAAGGATTGGTTGTTTCTCTATGGATGTAGCCCAAACTGGGTGAACCACGTATATCTATGTCTCTCTTGTTTTATGTGTTTTCTGTGTTTATATTTCTGCAATATTTTATGTGTTCCATTTCTCTATAATATATAATTTTCTAACA